>JAQFYT010000697.1:0-21817 GCA_034694925.1 Ceratophysella denticulata
AGGGAGATGCATAATGGATTGAATGGAATTTTAAAGGAATAGAATCGTGGGTAATTGAATGTGGTTAATTAGTGATAGGGGTAGGTCTCGGAGGAGGAATTTGGGAAAAGAAATTCTTCTGCACACTAGGTAGATGAGTGCACTGAATTGGAAAAACGGAAGAATGATTAGTTCGAGTCAGGGTTCAAGGGTAAGATATTTAATTAAAAGTGATTAGTGGATGTGTGGATATGTGTTGGTTAATAGGCACGTGTGATATATTGAAAAATGAATCCATGCGGGTTTAATTATAATTCTTCTGCAGACTAGGTAGATGAGTGCAGTGAATTGGAAAACCGCAAGAATGATGAGTTCGAGTCAGGGTTTAAGATTTTTAATTAAGCCTAATTACTGCATGTGTGGGTATGTGTTGGTTAATAAGCACGTGTCCAACATAGAAAAATGAATCCATGCGGCTTGAAATATATACATGTGGATTGATATGGGATTAATTAAGTTACGATTGTGTAACAGTTCCAAGAAAATCCTGTAATTAGATTGAGTGGGTCAGTGCTATAAAATCGTGAGTGAGGTTTTCCGATTTTGGTCTTTCAAAGAAGTGAGAAAAATGATTCCTACGCTTTCGTGCAAGTTTTGTGCCAAGTGTATTTTTAAACCTGGCCCTGTTAGTGTGTTTGAGGAATTTCAGGGAATCCCTGCTGAAATTAAACTCCCAATATTTAATCAAGATTCTCGCAACAAAATATCGATTTGGCCAGGTTGCGGTGAGTTAATATTTTATTTACCGGTATTTATTGGCAGTAACAAATAGTAATCCTAAGTATTATTAGGTTAGGTGAGGTTACTGGCCCTAACTGATTGCACAATACCGCTGCGATTTAGAATGTTGCGTTTAATATTGCGTTGTGATTTTTACTGCTGCGATTTTGAACTAATTTGATTACCCCAAAGGGGTTTTACGCACAAATAGTTAATCCTGAATTTGACTCTCAGCGATTTATCACTTTTTAAATCAATTTTTCTCAGGTCATTTCGGGCACAACTCATGTATTACGAACGCAATTTTCGACCAGGTCCTTATGCAATCGAATAAGGTTCACATGGCTAGGTTTTCGCTTCAAGACGTTGGGTTTGAGTATGGCCCAGATTATTTTGGTGCAACTACGGAGGAAATTAGGGAATTTTGTGACCGAAGGTTGGAAGCCCTTAGACAAACCCGTGTTGAATTTGAAGAGAAGGCTGCGGGTTCTCGGAACAAGAAGAAACATAAGATCTTTATTACTGAGAAACACCTGGATGAGTCAAAAGTTGCATGCCCAGGTTGTGGACTATCATCGCAAAAAAAGTTGGGTGAGATAATTGGGTTCACTCAATTACGCCTGGAGACGCATCATGGTAAGAGTTAGACAAACAGATGAATTGATTAAATATTCAAAAAATCGAGAATTATAATAAAGTTGTTAATAATGATTTCAGTTACTTGGATGGAGTTTTGTAAGGATAATATTCCTTATCTGGAGAACGGAGCACGGGATCCCTCATTCGAGGAATTTATGGAGGCCATAAAATCCGGGTTTGGAATATCTCATCAACCTTCTTGGTTTCCTGCCTTAGCAGAGTTGCTTCGCCAGAATATGATCGAGTATACTGAGGCCGAACTTATGTTAGAACAGGACAAAAAAATCTCTCTCCTTACAGGTTAGATTTTTTTACCTTTACTTTAGTTATAACATGAATTACACCATTAACGAAGCAGAGTTCAGTAGGATGGATAAGTCAAATGTTGTGTCCTTGTCTGCTAATACTTATTCGATATAATCTTGTTGACAGGTCAAGTTCAAGCTCTGCACACTGAGTTATTGAATACAAAACTTTGCAACAAATCGTTAAAGGATGAAGTTGTCAAGGAAAAGGCAATAGCAAAGTCAGTCAATTCAAGACTGGTGGCATTGAAAAAAGGACAAGTGACTGCAGAAGATCTTAGCAATGCAGTGGCACTATGTGAAGAAGCAAATCGAAAGACAGAAGAATTCAGGCAAAAAGTTGAAGACCAGAGGAAACAATTGGCTAAGAAAGAAGCTCTTCTTAAACTTTTCCGGTCAAGAAATCACATCGAGGAAAAGGAGGAGGAAATAAGGGAATTAAATGAGGAATACTTGCGGGTGATCCGAGAGAAGGGTGACGAGTTGGCTCAGGCCGAAGAAAATAAAAATGCCGAACTCGCTCAATTGAAAATCGAATTGAAAGACGAACATGACTTAGAGATGGGAAACCTAAAAGCAAGATTGGAAGCTCAAGTGGAAGCAAAGGAAGCCGAAATCAATCAAATGAAAGGTCAGTTTCTGGCCGAAAAGAAACATTTGGAAGAAATGATCACGGCGCTGAGGAGACGTCCGTCGACATCTACACAGATCGAGACCGCGATTGAAATTTCTGATAATTCGCATTCTCCTTCCGCGGATGATGGTGAAACCATAGCTGAAAAGAAATTGAAGGTACTAATCAATTTTTCTATTTTACATAAATTTGAGTTCTAATCTTTGAATTCTTCTATACAGCTGCAGGAGATTACGACACGGAGAGAGATTCTAAAGGCACGCAGAGCGGGCAGAGCCAAGAGGTTGGAGGAGTTCGGAACAATAATCAAGAGGGAGCCTGGATTCGAGGGGTCTGATGTGGTGGGCGTTGAAGTTATAATTCTGGATGAAGAAGAAGAGTCATTGATGGATGCGTTGGCAGGAGTGGAGCCTTTTTTTTCACCATAGGAGCACGATGGTGAATATGTCTAAACATATATTTAATTAGAACAGACCTTCAATTTCATTTTAATTCTTTCTGTTATATTATAATAACCCTTATTAAAACCAGTAATTGCATTTATGTTATATTTATATATCATTCACACGAAATATAAATCTCTCTATCGGTAATTCGAGTAAACATGATGCAATGCAAATTCAAATTTTAGTTCATAGAAATCAATCTTATCTTACTCCATTTTAATTAAAAATTACAATTATTTGTTAAATTTTAATTATTATAACCGAAGATGTACTAGAAATAGTGACGGTTAAATAAATCAACCTCAATTTGATGCATACCGTATTTAAAATAGCTCAGAAATGATGAAGGGGTTCATTTTCAGTATTAATTTTTTCTTTGGATCAGACACCCAACCACCCATCGCTGGAGATTGGTATAAAAGACAGTGCAGTTAAATCTGAACTGTTAGTCTAAACTTTAATGTTATTCGACGAGTTGGAAGGTGCGCATACTGTCGAAGAACTTTGCACTTCATTAGATAAATATTTTGAAACTATGGCTTCGGTTCCAGCTAAGGGGTTCCGTGCTTCTATGCACATTCCTTTGGATCCGTCAACTGACGAGTAAGACACAAGTCATATATAGATTTATTGTTTTAATCATCTCCATGAATTAACTGTGGACCAGGAGGGTCTTATAGGATGATTTTCCCGTCTGTCTTTCCCTCCCTGTATCTTACATATTTGAAAATTATTGTTTTAGATTCTGGGTGGATCACCCTGAGCAGATAAAGTTTGAGAATACCCAAGTAATTTTTGCATACTGCAAGCGAACTGAGAGGCCAAAGGTTTTTTTTCGGCGAACTAATAAGGGGGCAAAGCCAGACCAGAAGTATACCAGGATGGAAATGTCCATAGCTGATGCTGAGGGGCTGTGCCTGGAGGCCGAGCGTCTATTACGGGAAATGGAAGCCACAGAGGATGGGATCAGCATTCCATCGCTCAAATTGTTCCCACAGGAGGCCAGAGTGGGACATCTGGATCCTCGTTTTTGGGCTTTGGCTTTGCAGGAAAAGGGATTGATCTGGGCGAGCGAATCAGGGAATATTCGCTGCCGCCCGGTGGAAAATGCCATGCACGAGGCAAGTCTGGTGGTCAACTCCCCCAGGTCTGATCCTAAATTGCCCAATTGGATTGGGCCTACTTTGTTCTTTCCAATGGCTGGAATTCGCCAAGTGTTTGGAAAACTGAGAGCTAATTTGATTCGGTACTCCAACAATTCAAAATAATTTTCAATCATGATTGTTTTTGTTGAGAAATAAAATGAATATTTCATGAATTGTCTGATTCATTTTGTCCTACACTATACACTAGTATATAAATTCGACTCGAGCATAACTGGTCCTCAGTTTACTGTTAGGAGCATACCAATTTTGCAATGGACGAACCAGCTGTTGTAAAAATATCTTGTCAGGAAAGTTTCGACGAAGATATATTAACATATTCCGTCACTACTACAGGTAGATTTGTTATATGTAGGAATTCCTGGAGGATTTCGATGAATCGTAATGCCAACATAATGAATATTTAGTGGTTTCAAGGACTCATTCAAAATCTTCCACATCATGGTGAATAATATAATGGGAAAGCGTAAAAGTTTGATTCAATAAAAATGAGCAAAAGAATTGTATTTATTTCAGTATCATTTAATTACTGAACAGTTTTGATGTTTGATTCGATTCAATAAAAATGTGCAAGAGAATTCGAATGTGGTTCTTGCAAATGCGCGGCTGAAGGCGAGCGCAAGAATAGAGCTGTAGTGTCTGTATTTGAGTGATCCAGTAAGGCTTGTCTGAATAACTCATATCCAGCCAAACGAAAAAACGAATCGTACCTATGAACGAGGTATTTCAACAGCAATACAATGTTTGAAGACGAATCTGTGTCTTCACCATAGGTAATATTCCCTTCTGCATTCCAAGAAAATTGTGGGTTGCTCGAAAGTATTTCTAGTATGCGCAAGGCTTCCTTTTTTAAATAAACTCGTCCCAACTTCATGTGGAATAATATTGAGTCAAATATCTCCTCTGAAGTTCCTTGTATCACGAGTTGTGGTTTGACCTTCACACGCTTCCCCGGCTTTGCCCCATTGGAACTTAAGAAACTGATAGATTTGTGAGACAAATTTGTCTTGACACTTGCGGAATTCATCAACAGTTGATGAAACACCGCATTCCCAGGCAAACGAAAGAAGGATATACAATTGTTTACTACATATTTCAGTAGCATCACAATATTAGAATTCGCCTCAGTTTTACCAGCAAAAGTAATATTTCCTTCAGCATTCCAGGAAAAGCCCTCCAGCCGGAGTAGAGCTTTTAATGTGAAGCAGGCTTCCCAGAACGGAGAACCACGAATATTCATATGGCCCAATACAGAGTCGATCAATTCATGTTTTGGACCCTTAATGACAAGCGATGGGTTTGCCCCATCGAATCGTTTCCCCCTCATGCGTTGAAAGAATGCCATTATGAACCTAACAGAAGGAATGGTATTATGAACCTAATGAAAAGTATAACAATAACCGATATTTTGAAAAATACTTAGAATAAGGTAAATTCGTCCTTACTGATTCACAAGTTTCAGGGGTTGAGAGACTCAGGTTTCGGTTTCAACACTAACTTTCGAATAATAAAATATTCATCCATCACACTCGAATTTATATGATTTCTAATGTGGGGTTGGGATGAGGGGCAGAGTAGTAAATTAATATTCATAAAAATTTTCTAATGCATGGTGAAGGTAAATGACAAATGCATATTTATTTCAAGAGTAATATTTAATTTGTTCCATGGGGACTGGCTCGACGCCAAGCGCAGAGTGCTGTCCAGCGTTGTCTGCATATACGATTGACCGTCTCATTTTGCATCAGCATAACCAAAGATAAGAGTACTGGAAGAAAAAAATACTTGAATTGGAAGGGTCAATAATAGTATAAAAGTGTGGTATTCATACCAAAACATGGAATAAAAATCCAACTGTCATTTGAAGTAATCGGTCGTGTCCATCCAGTATTGTTTCGGAAAATCAAGAATAAATCTTTTATAATTCCAAATTGGTCGTCAATGGCAGATATATTGCGTCTTCCGAAGCGGGATGAAATATCCTGACACAAAGTTGAGTTATAAATAATACTGACCTAAATCAGGATTTATGAGGTAGACATATTCTTTTTGTGTTACCGGATAGAGACATTTGAAAAATCGGTAACCCCATTCAGATTCAACCTCTTTGCCAGCTGAAAAATCGAATCGATTAGAATATGGCGGGGAAGAAATTTGGATTTGCGGTTAAAACTTACGCTCAAATTGAGCAGATGGTAAAGAGACTGTGGCCAGAAAAAGTATCATCAAAGACGACTTCATCGTTCCGCCTCTTCAGATCCACTTTCCTCTGAAGCTTCGTCGTCGGCGGCCGACTCCTCTTCACTTATGATCGGATATGTTTTATCGAAACACTCCGCGCAGAGTGTAATCGTTATTTCCGCTGGGTAATGTTGATTAGCTTCAAAATTACAGTTTACGCATACTTCTACACTTTCAGATGTTATAGAATAGTCTCGTCTACCGGGATAAACGTCTTCGGGGATGAAAGGTTCCATACCAGGCCCAGCATAACAATGATGAAAACTCTTTCAGTACCTTAAATATATATATACTCTCCATGCCCATATGTCGTAAATCTTTAAGAATTGTATAAATACTCCCCTCGATTTACTGCCCATGTTCATTCGTGAGTCCGGAGCCCACACTATTATCATGGCATTCAGAGCAGGGATAGTCATTGCCGCAACACAAAGAAATAATTTATTTGAGAAAATAGCAATGGCGGATTTTGGAGTTGAGCCACGATTCAACACGTACATCAGCCAAGAGATCGCAGCCACTTATCGATGCGAGGAATTGCCGAAAAACATTCTGGATCTGTTCAAGCATTTCGAGGGTTTTGACGAATTGATGTGCTCTTGTAAGATTCGAGTTGTGTTTGGACGGGACTTAGCAAAGATTCTGGTTGAGGCATATCCAGAGTACAAGGAGTCTATCTTTACCGTCGAAGACTTATTTGGAGTCTCGCCATTGACCCTGTTGAGGGAAAATATTAAATTCTTCGACGAATCGCAAAAAGACAACCTGGATTACTTGGTTTTCAGGCTAACGGATCTTATTGAATCCTTTGCTGTATTCCCGAATATGATTCGACATTTGGTGGATAGTAAGTCCTAATACATACATTTTAATATTTCAAAGCTAACGTCTCTAATTTTCCAGGCAGCAAGGAGGGAGATGAAAAGCTGAAGGCATTGCTAGCTGCAGATGAAACCCCGGGACCGTCAACTTCCGATACAAAAGGGCAAGGGGCTAGCAAAAGAAAAAGCCAGAGCCCAACGCATTTGTCCAAACGACCAAAAGTCCCGGACACTGAGAACGAGTCGGAGGAAGAAGAAAAAGAATTTTGGAAAGTAATGGAAAGCGTTGCAGCAGAGATAGATGCAGAGCAGGAGAAAGAAAATGGGTTGAAATAATTTTGAACAATGTATTTCGTTAATAAAGATTTACTGGGTTTCAGGACCTATAAATTCGAGCTTCCTGCATGAAATTATTTTTAGTTGTATTCCATATATATCATCATGAGCATTTCAAAGATGTTAGCTGTCAGGGACATTGTTCGCGGGTTGTCCGGAGTGGTTATACATGGAGAACAAAATCTTGGAAAATTAGACCGAATCTGGATTTGCGGGTTTGGTGGCTCAGAATACAAATTCACTAAATTTATCGAATACAAATTCCTTCCTGAAGATGGAGAGTTTATGAAAGAGCAAATTGCGAATATTCTGAAGCGCACCTCTAGATTATCTGTACTCTTTGCTCATGCTAGCGTGCATGTTGTTCTTGGTTCATGGATAGCCACAAATTTGAGGCAAGCTTTTCCAGGGAAATCAATAGTTGAGTTTTTCGACGTTTTTGGTCGCTGCTCAATCGACTTTATCAACGCATCAACGAATCTCCCACTTTCCTTAATGAAGGAATCCGTACATCACGTTGGGCACCGTGTGGAATGCATTGCGTTCTTACTTGCGAAACACTTCATGGATCCAGTGACATTTACTCCCTTTCTTGAACGCATTAGTGGTAAGGTTTCCAATCCCGAATCTGAGTAACCCTTTTTTATAATTTGTATTTCTTTTTTAGAGTACAGCAAACAAGAGACCAAGGAGACCATTCAGCGTTGGCGGATCCGAGCACTGGAGGCTCAACTTGAATCCCTGCAGGCAGAAATCCATAGGGTTAACTCTCAAAACCCTGAAATGCGGTTAGATAGTGATGAGGATGGGGTAAGTGGTGAGAAGAGGCGTCGAGTTGATGATTCCCAACCACTAGATTAAGTAATGAAAATAAAAGTATAAATTCAGTTGAGTTGAACTTCTGCTTATTCATTATTCATCATGGCACAATTCCCTGAGCCCCAGTTTGTTTCTTTCGTCTGCTGCCACCGCTCGGATACTTTATTTAAGGTTGTCATAGTCGATTTTTGTTCATCTGACAGTAACAAACATAGTATGGAGAGATCCCTGGAAAATCCTTCTCCTCAAATTACTTTAGCAAATCTGGTCAGAGCAGCAATAGCGTTCAATCCACTGGCCTTTCATTCGCTGATGCGTGCAAAACACTTGGTCGTTCATTCGGTAATAGAAAGAAATGCAATACAAGAGGCAATTCCCTACTTTGGAACCAAGACTATTCTTCATGACGAATTTTTTGGACATCCATTGAGGCTTGCCTGGTTTGCCCAGTTCAAGATGTGCACTAAGGCTATGCGTGTGATGGTACTGGACAACGTTGCCGAGGCCCACGAAGCTCATGATGAAGTTCGTTACTTGATAGAAGAAGAATAAATTGATTTTAAAAGTATAAATACTAATGTCTTGAATCTCAGTCTATTCATTTTTCATCGTGGCATTATTCAAACACTGGGTTTATTTCAGTAAAAACTTTTGTGTTGAATCTCAGCCTATCTATTTTTCATCATGGCATTATTTACTCCTCGAACTAAATTTGTTTCCTTCATTAGCATGCACCGCTCCCCTACTCTCTACCAACTAACAGTAGTAGAGTTTCGTTCATCGTCTAATAGATTAAACACTTGGGAAAAAACACAGCTGAATCCTCATCCCAATTCTACAGTCCAATCGCTGACCAGGGAAACTATAGAAGTATACATTCCAATTTTGGCACGTTCAAGATACTTGGTCGTTTCTTCTGAAGAACAGAAGAATTGTCTACAGCATGCCGCTCCTGAATTTGGGCATAAGGTTATCCTCCACAATCTCTTCTTTGAAAACCCTGAAGCACTACTCTATTTTTCTCAATTTAAGCTAGCTGCAATTGCAATGGGAAATATGATGATCGATGAGGTTGACAATCTCATGCAAACACTTGACCATGCACGACTTACAAGAGAATAAATAATTTTAACAAAAACAGAACTTTATAGAACAAATTTATTTATTTCATTCTGCATTCTCTGGACATCTTTTAACCAATCCTGGAATAAAATATTTCCTCATCAATATTCAGGATGAACAACACGTGATGTTTATCATACCTTGAATGTGTTTGAGCCAGGGCTCAAGAATTCCCGGCTCAATCAAGTCGTAGGTCAAATGATGAGTGACTGCCTCTGCAAACTCTATGGCATTTTCTCTGGTCACAATGAAGGCATTCGGAAGAAGGACTGAAGTGAATCGGTCAGGGCTCATCCCAAAGAATGATCTGAACAAGATAATCTTCTCATTGTACTTAGAAAGTACATTAAGAAGAGGATCCAGCAGGTTATCATCCAATACAAAGATGACTGTGGCCATGTCGAAGCAATCCCACCATTTTGTATTTTCCCGCAGCGAAAAGTTTAGAGCTTCTTCTAGAGTAGCAGTGCCTGGGAGGTCCAAGCACTTAGTATCTCCTCGGTAGTCATCCTTATCTCCAAAGCCAGCCATTACCAACTGGTAAAACTGATTATTTTTGTGCTGCAGGGTTAAGCAGACTCCGCTAAGGGCCGTAAGGTCAAGGTAGGAGTCCATGATTGATGCCAGATTCAAACTAATGACTCTTTACTTCCAAAGCTCAGCTTTTATACTTCTTGCATATAACCACCGAGAATCGACTATATGCTTTTAGTTATCACCATGGAGGAGTGGAAGGACAATCGATTAGGCTTCCAGTTAATATTTCCGTACACACTCTGTATTATAGGGCCAACCCAGGCGGGGAAGACACGTTTGGTTCTTGAAATTATAGAAAGAGCTAATGAGATTATATCCGAGAAAATCGATAAAATTGTTTACGTTTATACGGAAGATCAACCTCTTTTCCACGAATTCAAGAAAAAGCACCCAAACGTTCTCTTTACGACGGACATGGAAGAGGCTCAGTCAGTTGGAGGAGAGGAACGGTCCCTTTTAATTTTTGATGATAAGCTCATCGAATTCATGGGAAAAGAAAACAACGAGATTTCAGCTTGGTTTACTCGTGGTGCTCATCATAGAAACGCTAGCGTCATCGTTTTACTCCAGAATGCTTTTGGGAAAAATATGAGAAATGTTGCCCTGAACAGCATGTATGCAATCTATCTTAATAATCCCAGAGATAAGAGTACCATTGTTCACTTGGGCAAACAAAGTTTCCCAGGAAAGCCAAAATTTCTATCCGAGGCCTACGAGGATGCAATATCTAAACCATATGGATATTTATTTATTGATTACCACCAACAAACAAATAACATGTTTCGTGTACGTAATTCAATATATCCATCAAATGATTGTAAAGTGTACATTCCAAACTCAAATCAGGACTCCGGCACGGCCTGATCTTGTTCGGGCCTCGAGAGTATAACTCTCACTTCTTCAAGAACATTGTAGATTGCAGTTGCGATAATTGAATCAAACCGCCGGCGTTCTCTCCGAATGGCCTCTCTTTTCGCCTCGCCTCTCAAGTTCGGGTCCTCTTCGATATCGCTCCGGATCCAGTTCCAATACAGCAAAGTGGCCCCTTCTACTCTTCTGCAAATTTGCTGCACCTTCTCTCTGGTAAACCGATTCATGATGCTCGACAATGTCTACTCTCGTACTGATCAATTCTACATTGGACCTGCTCGGGTTTATAAGCTCGAACCATCTCTGAAAAAGTATGCAGTATGCATCTATCTCGGGATAACGCTTCATTCCTCCATCACCTATTGCGAAAAAGTCCATCTGAACTTTGTGAGGTACTTTTGGATTGTACAGAAAGCGACATAAGGCTTTTAATTAGGTGTTGCAATTGTCTGAAAGAGTTTGATACTAATCGAGAACTGTCAGTTTGGTGGGGGATTTCAAGAATTCAGCTGGACGAAATTCAGAACATTAGGGACGAGGCTCGTGGATTTTTTATCCAATCTGCCCCTTTCCTCAAACAAGTAATCAAATTTATCCTTCTGAATTTACGAGTCAATGGCGACTCATATGCGTGTCGTTTCTGAAATGGACTACCAACTCCTTCAGGAAGTCAAAGCGGCCAAAAAGCCCTCTCCAATTCAATCTGCAACTCAATCTCAAGCGGGTGGGAAAATGAAAGACAAGAAGAACTTTGTCATCAACGGACTAAAAATAGCAAACAACAAACTGCTTTGGCTCGCCTGGAAACTACTCTCAGTCTTCCTTGACTCAAAACTATTGGATTGGACGAACACGGGAACCATTATCTATAACGGTGAACCAATTGAAAATTCTGATATTGTCAAACTGATGAGATGTCTTTTGGAAAAGAACAAGGAAATGCGGACCCTCCCTGGAATTCAAGAGTTTCTCAAATCTATCCTCCATAATCATATGGCAAGAAAACTTTTAAATAAAACTCTGGAAAAATTCTTAGTTAGGTTTTTGAAAATTCAATAAAAAACTGAAATTTTATTCATTTGTTTTTTGCATACACTCTTTTCTTGTACAACAAAATTGAGTAGTACGCTGAGTGCATCTACTAGGATAGAATGACAAATTAGCATAAAATCTTTTGACAATTCCATCAGCAGACTTATTTTTAAAGAGATCAATATACTTAGGATAGCTTAGACCAATAGCCATATTATAAAGATAATGTAAACAATATTGTCCGCATAAACTGCTATCTTCCGATTGAAAACTTTTTTGATTATAATGTAAAATACTACCAGGTGGGACTTCCAAATCATAAAATTCAGGATGTTCACCATAAGAATCAAAAAAGTTCCAAAAAACAAACTCCTTTCCTCCTGGTCTGAATTTCTTCTTAAATACATAGTAGCATACCCAATGCGTACCCGGGAGACTGGCTCTGTCAATATTCTGAATAATTGCATAAGGAAATGGTCCTCGAAAGTTAATATTCTTCATTTCATCATTAGAAATTACAAAGAACTGTGCAACGTTTGTGCATCCAAGCAGAACAGTAAGTGCGTCTTCCAGAACCTTAGTATCAAGTCCTTTATCCGTGCGTGTCGACGTAGACATTTCGATTATTATCGATCTGAACAACAGATTGAAATTGGCCAAGGGCTATTATTGTGACCGGCTCCGTGGTAGCTTCACTAAACGCGAGTTCAACCCTCACTTGACCTGTACGTGGTATTTGATATCTTCCACCTCCAGGTGATGGTTGGACGTCAAAAACAAAGAGAGTGTTTCCTAAAAAAATTTCGATTAATATGAAAGATTGATACTACTTTAGTTTGTTTCTTTTAGAATATGCTTACCAAGAATATATTCTGATCGATCCAAGAAATTTCCACTTCCCTCAAAACCAGCAGCCCGAAATAGGCTGTTGTATCCTTGTAGATAATGGCTTTTTGAAAAGTCAAAGTTCAGGGATCGATAGACCGCCGTATCATTGTCCACTGTGACACCAATTTGTGTCAGCTTAAAATTTTGAAAATTGAAAGGATTCTTGTTAAGTTCTCCAGCCACCGCGCTCGAAGCCACAAGTCCGACTGTGAGAATCTGAGGAAGATGTCCGTTGAAAAGTACATCCCCAGCCGTCCCTCTGCAACCAGTTGGTAAAGTAATAGACTTAACTTCGGTTCGCTTTATTGGGTATATTGCCTTCTTTCCACTTGAAAAGTGTTGCTGGGTCCGTTGAATAGCTTCTGGACTTAAAACATGTTTTCTGACATAGAGTACCGCCTCATCCAAGGCAAATTTGAAGGGTGACCCAGTTACCCCAGTTTCTGCAGTTTTTGCTGAAGATAAGGCAAACTTGGGCGTGCTCCTTCTTAGTACTACACTAACGTCCACATTTGTAGGAATATATCGTTTTTGTTGGAATAGACTTGCATTAATTCTGCCGAGGAGTTCAAACGTGTTGCTACCGGCAGCTATTGCTTTACGGGTTTTAAACCCAAGATTATTGTCAGTATAATCATCCGGCCCATTTGTATCCTTGTAATAAAGTTCGCTTGTCAGTTCCGTCTTTTTGTAGGATTCTCCAAATGATAACTGTTTTTGGATCCAGGACTGGTAAGGATAGAAATTGGCGGAGTCGCTGACTTGGGTTCCATTGGCGGATACGTAGCAGTTTTGAAACATGGTTGAGAGAAATAAGTTACCAGGACCCACTTCGTCCGTTGAAGCCAAGTTCGCCCCATTATATTTCATTACTTTTGCTTTCACGTACAAGTAGCTTGAGTACAAGTCCAAGAAATGAGACCCATTACCGGTTATATGAAATTCTAAAGGGTTATCTCCGTCTTTAACACTGGATATTGGATAATAGGCTTGGAAATCGCTTGATAGTACGCTAATGTCAGTGGGTAGGTTAGAGAAGATATCCAGCTCGGAACGAAGGGAGGGGGTGGATCCAAAAGTTATTGGATTTTCCATGGTGTTGATTTCCTGGATCCTTTTCGAACGTATTTACGTCTTTTCTTTCCGCCAGTCTGGGTGCGACTGACCACCTTCCGGCCCCTACCCTTCCCTTTCTGTGATTTCTTCCCCTTTCCAGTTTGTTTGCGACGAGCTTTTCCCCTTCCAGTCTGCTTTTGGGGCTTCCTGTTAATAGTATAAGACCGTATGGGGATGAGATAATCCTCCTCTCCTGCAATTAGACCACTGGGACCACCGCCAGTTTGATTTGAGGAAGCCATTGGTTCGAGGGTGCACTTTTTATCTTCAGAGCAAACAATATTTCTCATTCTAGAGAGGGCGTTGGCGGAAGTGAAGTACAATGGTCGAAGGTTGTCGAGTGACTGGCAGAGGTCTCAGCTGGTCATCGACTATTTGTACTCTTATTTCCTCAATTCCCGCTTCTCCCACCTCGAGTTTGGTGGGAAAGGGATTCGGTAATTTCACTGTAAAGTCTGAGCCATGGTGCCTAAACTTAAGTCTTCAATTCCTTCATAATAGATGCATCTCTATTTTTTCTGTACAGTTGCCTAAAGTTTCGCCATCAACGTATAAATTCCACTCCTGAGAAATCATAAACCACATAATCTAGACAGAACGATGACGGATGTGGAGTACAACCGTTGAAGGTTGAACTGCGACTGGTGCAGGTCTGAACACGTCATCTAACATTTGTACTCTTATTTGGGATATCTCAGTTCCAGCTAATCCAATGTATTGAATTGGCGAAAATGAATACTCAACTGTATTTCCATGGGTCGATGGAATTGGTAATACTCTCAAGATTGGAAGTAATGCTGAGCCAAATAGTTGATCCTCTGCACAAGACGAAGTAATTAACATAAAAGTAGATATTGTTGGTAATACTAGGTATGGGTTTGCATCCACTGACATTCCGTGTGTATGAAACCATTGATCCAACTGAATCCCTAAGAATTGACTCATTTCAGGAGAGAGCTTAACCATTTGTCCATTTCGATTAGAAGTAAACTTCAAAACAGAAACTTCATAATCCAACTTACACTTGAATGGGTTGAGAGCTTTGTTTATTGAATCAATGAGTTCAGATATAGTGTATTCAGCTGGTTCTTCCACAATAACCGGTTGCGTTTTTGTGTCAAACAAATCAACTTCAAAGAATCGACTTGCTTCAATCTTTGAAAATTCTGATTGAGAATACTCATGTTCAGCTTCATGTGAACCGTAGTCGAAGGTGCTTTTCCCAAAGCCTAAAGCATGGCTCAATTCTTGTGGCATCGCAAACAACACTCCCTCCTCACTTGTGTTATTCAGGACAAATACTTCCCCCCACTCGGTAACTCGCAATTGAAATGAAACTCCATAATTTCTTTTCCCAAGTTCTTCATTGAAGTCCTTAATAAAATCTACAATTTCTGGATTCTTATTTTCGAATTCAAATCCAGACTGGCTGCGACCTTTTACTAGCATAATATTATCTCCGGTCACTTTACCAAAAAATTTCGGTTTAAATTCAATGTAATTTCCATTTTCATCTTTTTGTTTCTCTTCAGCTGTGAAGTATAATTGGGAAAGGCCAATTTCAATAGTATTAGGTGCGAAAACTAGAGTTTTTCCCAATTTAACAGTATAGTCCGTGCTTGTGTTATTTGGAAAGTAATGTAATGATTGATTGCTTTGAAGGGTAATATAAAAACTCTCCATTTTAAGTCTTTTTTATTCTTGATGAGCTTCGTATTCCTTGTCGCACTTCTTTGGGAGATTTCTTTTGAGTTGACGTGTTTACAGTAACAGGAATGGAATACAACTGAAGTTGAGGTTAAGGAACCCTCTGACTATGACTTTCTTCTTCATATCCTTCAAAGTGTCATATAGAATCTCTCCATTATGATTTTGGTTTTAATCGACTTGACCTTCTTACTGGGAGTGGAATCGCTTTTGATTGTTTCTTACGGACGACCTTTGCTTGTTTTTGAGGGATGACTTTCACAGCTAACGTCTTTTTACCTTGAGGTGCAAAGGTCAACTGGAGCTCAGGTTCAAGAAATGATCCAGTAATATCCTCGCCAGTCAAGTCTTCCAATGTATACGTGATTGGTCTTGTGTCACGTACCTTTTTAATTCGAAATATTTCTTCAGACCAGTTTATCTTGTATCCCTTCTCGAATAATAGCTTTTGTCTAGTGATTCTAACCAAATCGTTGACTTTGAAGATTGGTTTCAGCCTAGTGTGCACCATATCATCAGCTAGATCTCCATAAAGATTGAGCCAAACTTGAAGTTCATTTTCCTTGTTTACGTCACGGGGGGCCATACGGATCGACGAGTGAAATGTTGCGTTATATGAACTCGTAAAGTATGGCAAGGCGTCAATAAATTTATTTCTTCCAGTATGAGTAAAGTATCGCTCGATCCTAGTTCTGAGTGTTCTAATTACTCTTTCAACTATGACGGCCTTGAGATTGCTGAACGTATGGAACATCTTAATTTTTTGTTCTTTCATTAGTTTTCTGAATTTTGCATTTAGGAACTCCGAACCTTGGTCCACTTGCAACATCTCTGGCTTTCTCTTGTTTTTTCGCAAAATCTGTCCAAATGCTTTCACCAGTGATGCTCCAGTCTTATCTTTCAATGGAGCAGTAAAAAGTACTTTTGAAAACGCACAAATTACAATGAGGATGTAACGATACCCACGGTTCTCATTGGCAAATTTTTGAACGTCCAAAAGGTCGGCTACCCATTGTCTGTCAATATAGGGAACAACTACTCGTTGTCGAGGGTAGGTCTTGGGTGCTGGAGCGTGTAAGGCGTAGGTTCTTATGTTCTTCAATTCATTTTCTACTCCTTTCTTGTATTCAAATTTTCTATTTTTAACAAAACCGGATATACCAGAATAGCTTCCGGAGAGCTTCGGATTAAAATATTGCCGGCGTATGGTAGCCATGTTAATCAATGAATGAGAGAGGTCAATCAACTTTCAATCACTTTTATTCATTAGTTTTAGCTTTTTTGACAGGTTGGTGCTTAAACTTAAGCTCTTCTACAACTAGAGTATCCGTAACCATATCTAACAACCTCTTTTCTTCCTCCCTTATATCTTTGATCCTATAGTTTCCAAAGGCATATGTCCGTATACCATCCATACGGATATATCTCTTTGTGTCCAAGGCATGGAGACCAATTTTCCTAACCTCTACTCTATTTAACATTGTCTTATATTGTCTGATTCCTTTCATCTTAACTAGAAATATCTTATTGTACTCTCTAATTGTATTTACATAATGTGAATGTTGCAATTTCTCAAGAACACCTCTACCAATACCCTTGCCTTTCTTCATTAATTCCTTCTTTTTAGCACGAGACTCGTTAGGAGGATGTAGTCCTACTTTAATAAGTCTCTCGTGCTCAACTGCTTCACTAATGTCTTCCCCTGTTAATACACTATACATTTTAGAGCTAACAGCTGCAAACTCAGCTGGGTCTTGTATAACAATCTTCCACAATCCTGGCACGCCTTTACGTGCTGGATCATAGAGTGGATGTTCAGGTTTTAAATTACTAAAATCAAACCAAGAGGAGAGTTTTGTCAAATCCGCGTTGAAAGAGTCATCTGGGTCTTGAATCAAGGTTACAAGACTGTCAGTGTCTCCATATACGCTTTTAATTCGATTTCCAAAAACAGTTTTAAGTCCATCGTAATACGATTCATACAATCTCAGCTTGGCCAAGTCAAGAATCGTAAAACCAAGGTATATGAAACTGTTTAAAACAAGTTTGGTTTTATTCAGTTGGCAAATTGTAATATCATCTGCCAGGGGCATAAAGGATTTGAGGTTTGGTTTTGCTAACTGCTTCACAGCTTCATTTATAGAGAGGCAAAATATTATGTCAAAAAAATTCTTTGAGTTCTGCAAGGTTTTTCCGTACAAACTGTTGCATAGCAGTTTATAGAGTGTACTCATCACATCAGACTGAGCCGCATTTCTTTTGTCAATATTTGACATGATATAATCTCGAAAAACAAACCCCTGTGTAAAGGAAAAAGCCTTGTGGATTTTTGTTATAACCAATCCGTGTTTAACATAAAACTGAAGCGTCTTTAAATAACAAGTGTACTTAGTCTTTGGGTACAAGGACATTATCAGTTTCTTTCCTCCCAAAGGTTTTTTTACCACATTATTATACAACCCAATCAACTTTTCTTGTAAAGGCGAAATCTCACTCAATTCTACCCTCCGTTTTTCCACAGCAAGTGGGAGGTCGTCATGTAAGTCATGTAAGTGTGGAGGATAGTCCAAGTCAACCTGAAGGATATATGATGTATCATCATCCGGATTCATCCCCATAAAATCCAAAGACTCAATTTCCTCAGACGTTAACATTTTAAAGTCTTTGTATGGAAGTTTTTTTAACATACATGAGCTATACAAAGAGTTCAGATCGATATACATTATCCGCTCACGAGGTTTTGACTCATCAAAAGGACGATCCTTGCCCAAGTCTTTGTTATTTGCACTTATTATTCTCTCAGTTACAAATGTTGGACCTCCACGAATACCATCCTCGAGCATTTCAAGCATCTCGGGTGACTTTATATACTCAAGTTCAAGTTTTCCGGAATACATTGCACAATCCCAAGAATATCCCGGACTTGACCAATTGTATAATGGGTCAAGACCCATTCCTTCAAAAGCGTTATCCCGAAAGTTTTCCATAATATCCGCCAACAAAAGGGAATCGCTTATACTATAAATTCGAGTATAATCTCTCAACGTTTTGCAATTAAATTCCTTCCATACCTTCTGAGCGTGCTCATAATCCCCCTGAGAAAGATGTCGGTCATTTAAACTGTCGTAAAATTTGTCTATTGGTGGAAGGCAATGGTCGTCATACACTTCGGGTCCAGTCATGTAATCGTATGGGTATACTTGTTTCGAAAGAAGTAAATCCTTCACAACTTCGTCACTCTTCTGAAAATACTTTCTTGTATATTTAAACTTTTCAACCCCACCCTTTTTCAGATTCTCCGTGAGAGACCCCAAGCTATACGGAAGGAATTGAAGAGAGTCAAGGAACTTTAGTTTGCGATCAACAATGAACCCTAAATAGGTTTCAGAATTCTTTGGTATAACTGTAACAGACTCGACATTTGCTCGTTTAAAACTTCTTAGAATTATTGCGTGATCGAACCGAGTGGCATTATGAGCTAATGCTGGTAAATGGTTCTTATACTTTATCCTTAAATTGCAATTATTGTGCAATGACCCAATCACCTTCGAAGTAGTATGATCATGGTGAAGAACTTTATAGTTTTTAATTGTGAAAGGTTGTCTACACACTAGACAATGCGTTGCAACTCTGTGCCTCTCTAGCTCTTCAGGAGTAGGTGCGACTTTTTTGGCTGAATTTCTAAGATATTTTCGTACTTGAGTAGCCATGTAAAGGGCAAAGTTTATAAAATGATCAATTGCATTTGTCCCATCGTAAACTTTAGCAAACAAAAACCCATCGGGACCAACAAGTACTATAGAATAACCCGAAGGATCCAAATCTGCTGTCGTCCTTGTATATGATCCAAACCCTGATACCTCGCTTGTAGTACCGGGAGTAATAAAACACTCAAAGTCGTAATACAAACAGAAAGGAAACTTTAAGGTATTTTCGTATTTACAAAAAGAATACGTATCTGCTTTTGGAAAGACCATTGTTCCCAGGGTGACATTGAAACATTCCTTCCTGTGGTTCATCATTACCCTCTTCCCCATAAACCGGGTTTGGCAGAATGTGCAATAATAATGTTTGTGTATTCCATGACGACCCTCAAACGCTGACCTGTCATGTATAAGAATGAAGTGAGCTTCTCCCGTCTCTTCATCCTCTACATATAATAAATCCACACATTTGTCGGATTCAATTTCTGTGTTCCTAATCCAAACCAAATCATTCCCATCGTTTTTGAAAATATTAACAGAAATTCTATTCATCTCTTCAAATGTTTGTATTTCATCAAATGACATTGGGAACTCAAACCCACACCAATTGAACCATCCAAAATAAAATTCGTAAGTTTCTCCATTTTCTAGGATTTTTTTAATTGCGTTTATATGAACCGGACCAGTAATTGGTTCGTTATTTAACTTTCGAATTCTGGTATTGACAGTTTCAATTTCGCCTTTAAAGAAATTCGCTGTGACGCAGTATTTAAAGCATAATCCATCTTTACCTTTAATATTAAGAAGCCCATGGCGACCCTTTAATTCAGCCGGGGTAGGAATATACCCACGGGGGCGGATCGAACGTAACTCTCCAATTGATACAATTGCGTTTTCAATGGCTGAAATTCTAAAACCAGATCCATTTGCGTTATACAGTTTTAGCTGAGCTAATAGAAAAGATATAATATAATGAATTACTCCCTCAATGAAATTCTCATGCCTAAGAGCAATACTATTGCATCCAAAATACTTGAAAGCCGGTTCTCCACTCTTGAGGTCCTCCAGTATTGTATATTGACGATATACAACAGAGATTGATTTATAATGTGCAAGGTTCTCCTTCAGTAGCTTTGTAAGCGGTTGTTCAATATGGGTAAAGAATTCATAGATATCGTCAAACACTCTGTCTTCTTCTACCGTATACGTGTAGTCAATCACAACCCCGCGGTTCGATCGTTTCGTCTCTTTAAAAAAACTCTGGTCAATGCTTAATGGCCCAACGTGACCACCGCGTTGTCCGTGGCTCGGACAGAAGTGAAGTTTAAGATTAAAAAACGAGATTCCACAATGCTGGCAGTTATGTTTTCTTTCAATGTGATCTTCCATAGCTTCATGTCGGCGACATGTGAATGTGCACTCTGGGAATTCACATTTGAACTAAAAAAGTTCAAAAGATTATCTATCCGCTCAATGGGAATTGAACCACTAAACTATTTCATAAGGTACATAAACATCCATTGAGCTGGTAGACAATCTGAGTATATTTTCGGTATAGAATATGATTTGAATCTTACATTATAGAATTCTCGAAATCTTCTTCTTGTAAAATCGGTAGGGATTGACGGAGCTGGTTCATCGTCAGAACCATCCTCGTCTTGGGTAGTAACAACAACACTTGCACGAGGCATTTTAAATACTACTTCGAATACCTTCTCTTCCATCTTATTTATATACCGCGGAATTAATTTAGTTTAAAGATTGCACATCATCAAAATACTTTAATGTTCAATTTGTAAATGTAAGAGATGCATCTCCACTTCAACCTGATATACCTATATATACATATATTTAATTTTGCAGCAATAGCGGAAATCAAAGATCTTACTGCAAAACAGACGGACGAACTTGAATTTACTCGATCTTGTTACAAAAGTATTGTACTGGATCCTGATTTTGTGAATATAAGATATATTCCACCCTCTCCTCAAACGCCACAACCATCAACTTCACCGCCGCGTTCTTGTCTCATTAAGATTGGGAACAAAATAGGAAATTTCCCTCGAGTACTTATTAACCGTGAACTAGGAAACAACTCACACTCACTTCAAGATTTGGGGATTTTTAAATTTGCAAAAGATTATCTTTCTACACAGAGAAAGACAATGTGTAGTAAATCCACAGTTTCGGATTGTGACTGTTGCAAAGCTCGTTTCTATTCAGACTCCGATTCACATTTTTTAATGTAGGACACGTGCTTATTAACCAGCACATATCCACACATGCAGTAATTAGCCTTAATTAAAAATCTTAAACCCTGACTCGAACTAATCATTCTTGCGGTTTTACAATTGAGTGCACTCATCTACCTACTGTGCAGAAGAATTATAATTAAACCCGCATGGATTCATTTTTCAATGTATGACACGTGCCTATTAACTAACACATATCCACACATGCACTAATCACTCTTAATTAAATATCTTAACCTTGAACCCTGACTCGAAATAATCATTTTTCCGGTTTTCCAATTCAGTCCACTCATCTACCTAGTGTGCAGAAGAATTTCTTCTCCCAAATTCCCCTTCCGAAACCTACCCGTATCACTAATTAACCACATTCAATTACCCACGATTCTATTCCTTTAAAATTCCATTCAATCCATTATGCATCTCCCT
>JAQFYT010000698.1:0-21817 GCA_034694925.1 Ceratophysella denticulata
TCCTTGAAAAAAGTTTTTGTTTCATGCATTTCTCCACATTGTCGGTCTACACTACACCCGTTTAAACGGTTTATTTGGAGTGCATCGTTGAGGTCAAGTTTGGGACAAGCTGCAAGTCAAAGCAGCCCCCAAACAGACAGACAGGGGCATCCCAGTAGACCTTCTGGTCTAAAATGCAAAATCCGAGCAGGCAATTCAACAATCTGCTAAGCCTATATTTGTTACATACATGATAAATGGTATTTGTTAAATCAAGTTTAGCTGATTTTGAATGTCCTGAAATGGGTGTCCAACGGGCATGGAAATTGAAATACAGCAAACATCAGACCTGATACCGGACACAGACGATCGTAATTTGTAATTCAGACCACATTGAATCATTTTGCATGGTTCTCACTTAAGCATCCTGATTTAGATATCTTGCTGCATCGAAGTTAACTGTACTTGTCAAAATTCGCTAAATTGAACTAAACTTCATACGCTAATTACGAAACACGGACCGCACTGTTAAATTGTCGTAGACTCCTTTTAAAAGATCCCAAAGCCCCCTCTCCACATTTATTTTCTTCTTTTTGAACAGGAGAAGAAATGTAAAAGTTTGTGCTTGACTTGTCAGCTTTGTGATATTACATATTAAAAGGGGAAAGTGGAAAAAGTTATGCGGAGTAGTAATACTTTTCTTCGCCTTGAGTGCCCCGAGAAGTTGAGGTTGGCTGTGAATCATGTCATTGCCTCGCCTCTGGGTCTCCGCTCCGCGTACAGCCATAATGGCTAGGATTGTTATGGGGCTTGTGTGTCTGTGTGTGTAAAATCTTCACCTCTTGTAAGGCTACTTGGCTTGGGAAAGAAAATCTGATTTTGGTTTGCAAATTCTTATATGCTTCCTTTCACGAACAAGGAATTTTTCTTCGAGTAAATACCATCACGTTTTTTTCTCTCCTGGTTCCGCGCAACAGCTATTGTTGTGCACGGAACCCGGTTTCTGGACTACAATGGAAGTAGAATAGTCGCCATCGGGGATTCTTCACGTTTTTACACACGGGATTTGATCTATAGCTTCGGGCTCATACTTTAGATTAGTCTCTTGACATTTGTATTTTGTATTCAGGTATAGGTAAAGCGTAAAGCTGTAAATGGTTTAAACCAGAAGCGTCTTATTGGATGATCCCTGTCTGTCCACAGTTTAGGCGTTATTAACGTACTCACAGTAGAATCTTTAAGCGATGGAAAACTGATGATGAGCGTACAGTATTTGTTTTACGGAAAATCTGTCTACCCTCCTATCCTTGGTTCAAAACTGCACACAAGCAGGATTTTTTTCTAACGTGCCATTTTTTTAGTACCCATGATTCCGCCTGACAGAAGAGCCATATTTTATGGCAAACTTCCACGTGAGTAACCAATTTGACGTATCGGGTCTTGGCAAGAAGGCCTGGCCTTTCATTTCCGAGCTGAGGCAATTTAAAAAGAGATATATAAATATGTTCTGTGGGAGACATTTCGTGGGAGACCATATGCTCGTAAATTTGGAATGTGGGAAGAATCCATATATTATTTGCCTTGAAATCATTCGAGGTGATAATTCTGTTCATACGTAGCCTACCTCAAGTATCAAAGATTGAGGTATGTCTGTTGGAATCTATGTGGAACAGTGTATTTCATGTCTGTAACCACTTTCAATAAGCTCTGTCCGTCGGTGAAAGTGGGAAGCTTAAGATTAGTCCAACTATATACTGTACACTGCATTTTCTAAGGCGATATCATTCTACGCGGAATTGTATTCACACATGCAAAGGCTTCGGACAGCTGTAACACCGTCAATTCTGTCGCATAATTTCGCCTCCTGTCGCCCGAGTGCAACTAGACAAAGCAGAGTACACAGAATACGATTTCTGGGCCATGTTTCGCTAGATAAGGTAAACTTGTGCTACCCCAACATGTGCTATCTTTCCCTGCTAAATGTTGGCTACTGCTATAAATTAGTCACACACACTATGAATAGTTGTCGCCATAAATTTGGCATGCTATGGACTGTGGCCGCATGCCACTATTAATCGACCTTGTTACGAATAGTGCTATAATGCCGTTATGGAATATCCTGCAATGAATAGTCGTGATACCAAGTTTTGTGCGGTATATTTAATCGCAACCCCGGATCTCCCCTATACAACATGACCAGGTTGTTGCCGTGGGCCCTACTGTGCGGAATAACGCTGGGAAACCGCTTTCCGCACTCACCAAGATTGGAGCTTAGCTGTCTGCCCTCCAGTCTGTCCGTGTCAATTAATCCATGTGCAATGTGGAAGAGCCCTTTGACACATGGGACTACCATCTCGAGAATGGATGTTGGGAAAATGAAAGGGTGGATCAGGCAGGAGGCTCTGAAGAACTGAATGGCTTAATGTGAGAGCCCCATACCTACTCAAGACACCCAATGCTCCTTCCTATGAAAGATTCCGAAAAAGTGCTGAGCTCCAGAGAAAGTTTCAGTACTATAAGGCTCCACTTGATCCTTCCACACAGAATGAAAGATTGGGCCAAGTCGGAGTACGCGGATTACATTGTCAAAAGAAATTCTGCCCATGTCGACGACGAGATGAACTAAGCTTTTTGGCCAGTAGAAATACATGAGACAAGACCTAAGTACGTGGCCAATGCTATGGTTCAGGATTATATCTTGAATTTTCAACTGGCTTAGCTTGGCTTGACTTTGCCCCATCAAATGTATTCATCATGCCCTTGCTCTAGCTAAAATTAATTAAAAGTTGTTTACAAATAATTTGTTAAGCTCTTAAAAGTAAATTATTCACAGTTTTCTTCGTTATCGTCAGCAGAAAAAGTTTCCCTGCTGTTAATCTCTTGCTGTGTAAATGTGTATGTATGTTCTTCATAACAGCCTGCCTAATGCTGTGTGTCAGTGCCAAGAGACTAGTCCCACTTGTGTATTGCAATATGGGTATATGTACAATATGCGTATTCTGTATGCAGTCATCTAACCGCGATTTATTGAAGAGCGCACTGGGACTGGGAACTGGAATTGTAAATTAATAATCCGAAGTTTCGAGCCAGCTACGTGACTTCGTGTTAGAATTAAGCGAACTGTGTTTTGTCCCTGCCAAAGCGGTACCTCCATAATTTAATACAAAGGTACCTTAGAATATCGTCGCTTAAGGGCTCTTAACTAGAGACACGTATTTTAGGATCAAATCATGGATCCATCTGTATATACCAAATGAATTTTATTAATTATAATATAAGATATATTGAAATTTGTCGTAGATTTATTGATATAATTGTATTCATTCGAAATACATCGCACTAATACAGCTTCTGTTTAACAGAACAAAGTTTTCTTTCTCATCAAAAACTTCCACTGTTTGTCGTGAATTCGTTGCTGATTTCCATGACTCGTTTTCTAGATCAACGCATCAGAAAGTTAATAAACACGTGGGCACATTTGTTTGATTCAGCCTTGTAGCTTGTGACCATCAGTTTAAATTGAAAATGGAGTCGCTCTGTTTAATAAGTTCATCTGCAAAGATAAATACGTACAGTACATATAGAAATGTATCGTGAAATGTCCTGGGGCTATTGAAAATACTGTTAGGTATGTGTACTTCTGAATTTCAGAACAAAGCGTAAGAATAGGTATGTAGATACCTGAAGCCTGTTTATTCCGTTCCTCCATGATTTCCACGAGGATGGAGAACATGGCGCCTTCGGTCGACGCAATTCTCCAATTGTTCAGCGTCTCGTGCAAAGTCTCACGCAAGGGTTGACTTAATAATAGATTATCCAGCTCCAGCCTCCTCGTGAAAGAAGTTATAAGCCTTTTTAAAACCCCATTCCATTGTAAAGGAGTAATTGGAATTCCTTCTAGAACGTCAATTATACGGTCCACGTGCTTCTCTTGGACTACAAAACAATAATTAAATCCCAGATTTTGAGTATACGTGTTCTTACGAGAAATAGCAATACGAATATTTGTATATTACGATTTTATGTTCAATACCTGGAAAATCATTATATTTAGATTTTCGTTCTAGTTCTTCCAAAGCTGAAGCCGCTGCATAGTTTCCATTATATTTTAGACAATCTAAAACTTCATGGAACGTATTTGAACCTTTATTTTGGGCTGAGCGGTAAATCAAATCCAGTTGACTCTGACTATCTGGAAAGCTCATCTTGGTATAGAAATAATATAATATAAGCAAAAGTTCAAATATATTTGAAATACTAATTTTATTTATATATGTACTCACAATTATTTCACATTCTGCAGGTTCAAATAATCCAAATTCTACAATTTGTAAAATCAACCCTTCCATGTTTATTGTTGAAGCGTGTCCCATTTTTGGATTTTCAGAATTTGAGCTCGAGCGACATGTAACTCTCCTGCTGTTCCGCTTGTTTGCTATTTTTGCTTTGTCTAGAACTAGGCTAAATCACAGTGGTTCAGGAATTTTCCTATGTGCTTTGGGTTTTTATCGGTTCAAAACAACTGTTTCAATGTTTGATATTAGCTCACCTCGGAGCAGTTAAGCAGAGTCAATATTGTCAACATAATTGTGTTACAATGCTACAGTGTATCAGCATCTTGTTGACATTTACTGTGCTGACTGTCACTCTCGTTCAAGTTGAAATAAAACTCAATTCTATCTGCATTTTAGGTTAGATAAGTGTTGAATTGGAATGCAGCATAAGTATTTGTATTTGTATTTCAATATTTGTGGCCGGGGTTGGTTGTTGGTTTTGAGGCTCGGATCCCAGATTGCATTTATTTGCACTATTTATCAACTGATTGAAGGTTTACATTCCAAAGTGCCGGCAAAAACATCAATGTTTTTTAAGCTTATGAATTGCTAATCGCTTCCTGCATTACCGTGCTGTCAAGATCTCAAAATCTAAGCCTAATTGATCTGCAGATGTTAACAATTTGTCTATTAAAATCTGGTCAATAAAGCCCTTCGTCAGTTTACGCACATGCGTTCTATTCTTTACTGTTTTGCCATCGAATTCCGTAACACGGATAATACGACAAAAGCTTTATTCGCGGAAGCTCATGCCACAGAATGAAACCATTTCTTTCCTATATAATTTTCGAATTTAGTAGTAAATCGAGTCATTCAGTCATTCCCTGTAATCAAATGTTGGAGAAAATGAGTCTTTGAAAGTCTTCTCTTGAAGAAAACTTTAGCTTGATCTGCAAAGAAAAAAAAATTTTTTCCTTGAAGATTGCCGGTATACCGACAAAGTGTCGCGGTGAGCAGAGCAACAAAGTATTACAGATTTATTGTGTCGCAAACAGAAGTAGGTACGCATAAAGTATTGAGAACAAATATATCGAATACATTTTCTTATTGTTTTTTTATTTTTTTTTATTCAACCAAAGGAGTTCAAAGCGTATTACATATTTACTTAATGGACACAGAGACAACCCAATGATTGGAATTTAAGCTGCTATGTATTAGGAAATATTCGCTTAAAAATATTGTTACGTACAGATAGAGGTTAGGTTAGGAAAAAAGGTGTACAGATCCTTCTTCCGATAAAATTACCCCGTGATACTAATCGAAATACATGACACGCTTTAAGAAGTCATTGTTCACAACAATTTATTTACAATAAATACTTCTTTTTTCGAAAATCATTTACAGTAAAAATGAATATAGTAAGAAGAGATAAGAAAGATACGACAAAGCTTCCGTAGTCTTGGGACTCAATGACTTTAGATTGCATATGCAACCAGTACTAATTCCATTATCCCTTTATCTTTATCCCTCTTCCATTATTCCCTTTTGTGGTATTTGAATGAATTTCAATAAAACTGAATTACTATACATTATGGGGTGTTCAATAAAAATTATTAAAAAAATACAGGTTAGCCGCTGCTCCTAGGAGGACGTCCATAATTGGCCTGTTGCTGCGGCACAGCCTGCCGTAAAAAATTGTCCACCTGAAATTCGTAAATCTGTCATTAGAGTGGGATTGAGTAGATACTTCTGTGCGTGTAGAAATGTATTACGATAAAGACCCCTCGAGAATTTGAAAGAACTAATAACCTAACACGCCAACAATAAATGGATAATATAAATTCTAAAATGCGATCAGAGTACAAGAATATGTCACTCAATCAACACATACCACGATTGGGATTGGATTAGATTAGAAACCAGAACAATTGTTTTGCAATAAAATATTAAAAGATAGGTCATTCCAAAGTCCCAACCGCTGAATGTCAAAAAAAGATTAGGTGACAAAATTATTTTAGCTTAAGTTTATATCATTTTAATTTACAATAATCAAACTCAATCAAACGGCATCAACCACTCATGCGTTTAATCCCGTAAATATATAACCTATACTATATTAGATTAGATTCAAAAGTAAATGGCTCACCTTCGCTAACAGTTCATTCAATGAACTAAGCAGGACCTTGACGGGCAGACCTTTTAAGTTATTTCCAATTAGTGTCACAGCCTGTCGAGCATCTTCAACCGTTTCAAAAGCAACGAAAGCTTCACCAGACAACTTAACAATATGATCCTCCGGAATGAAGAGTCCACGAAAGAAAGTCTGGATGTCCGTGCGGGTGACATTGCCGGACACATACTGGAGCCGTATAATACTCATTCTGAAGATCCTGAGACTGACTGTTGACTGTAACGTGAACGAAATTCAACAATTAAAAATTGAAGTTAGACTGGAAGCGAAGTCCGCCGGATTGGGCGTATGGCGTATATATTCCGAAACCCGTGGTATGTAGTTGGTACTATCTTAAAGATAGACTTACCTCATAGGTAAATGCCTCCCGTTGTCTCTGTCTTCTTTGACTGTCTTGACTTAATTTGAACCAGTCTCTATAATTGTGAATAGAGATGAACACACAAAGTTCTGTTATTTGACGTAGACGCAGAAAAAATTTCACCTTACAGAGAACGCGGATTTTGATGCTATGTATAGCGTTTTGCACAAGTAATGGTTTTCCGCTCTTAACTTTCGTACAAGTGTCATGGGTTGTCGGTGCAGTTAATGGCTGGGCTGACGGTGAAAGGTGAATGCATTATGCCGAACCTTTCAGATCCCAAATTAGACATTAGAAATGAGAAAGGACAAAGGATGGAGGGGAAGTCTTTCAATGATTGCAACGGCCCCGAAGTTTCTTAATGTTATGGTCGTTATTGTTCTGGATGTCATCCATGCCATTCACCGGAGCCGGAATTAGAATTGAATACGGTTAGCTTGGCTGCCATGGGATTTGATTTAAAACTGGCTCAGTGGTTGGAATTCCATTCTGCCATTTACCATTCCTTAAGATCATATTGCAGAAGTCGAAAAAGTGGGAATGAACATTTGATAGGAGGGTTGATGACGATTGATGTGATTTAGGACATCTGGCGTACTTGGAGAATTCAAAATGGGCCTAATACTTACAGAATGGTCTGATCGCGGCTGAAAGTGGAACAAGTAGTCTAACCATCCCGTCGCCGGGAAGCATATTTCCAAACCCTACATGGCATTTGCAACTACAGTGTACATTCTTATGCGAGTCAACTTGCCACATTTTAGGTTAGGTTAAGCTCCCGCAGGGTTAGCTTGGGGAATTCGACTCCCAGTTGTCTCCCATAAGAATGTACAGTACACTGTAGTTGCAAATACCATGTAGGGTTTGGAAATATGCTTCCCGGCGACGGGATGCGGATGGTTAGACTACTTGTTCCACTTTCAATATGTATATATAATCCAATCGCGACACGATACTAAACGTTATAATAATGTACAATATGGAAATATTCTGCCGGGAAATGTTACCGAAAGCATGTACCTAAACTCCCTGCGTTCATTGAGGGGCAAGTTGCCCTACCCTACTAGGGCAGTAGGGGAAAATAGGGCGCCCTACTTCGCCTTTCTGCCCTACTGAGTAGGGCTGTAGGGCAGTAGGACTGGATGTGTTGTATAGGGCAGTAGGGCTGTAGGGCAGTAGGGCTGGTAGTGTTCAATAGGGCAGTAGGGCTGGTAGTGTTGAATAGGGCAGTAGGGCAGTAGGGCTGGATGTGATGAATAGGGCAGTAGGGCTGTAGGGCTGGATGTGTTGAATAGGGCAGTAGGGCAGTAGGGTAAATTTGTTGCCCCTCTATGCCTCCGTTATAACATACCATACATGTCCCGCCCATTTTTGCCGCGATTCCCTGTCGTGGACTCAGAATAGCCAATGATTAGAGTGCTGCTGGGGATGAAAGGGCGGATAATGCAGTTAATGGACGAAAGTAGAAAAGGGGTTCCATATAGGAATTTTTCTTCACCGAAGAGTTTTCTTCTTCACAGTAAAACTTTCCTTCTTCCCCTTTGCTCAGCTTGCTCTGAAATGAGGAGCAATCAAGACAGGGAAAAAAGTATAATGGGAAGAACGAGACTTTTCTCCTGCACAACTTTTAAATTTTATGCAACGTTTCACTATACTTTCTTACTTTCACTTTGACATGTTAGCTCCAGCCAAAGTCATTTCTTCTTTGTATTCATGAATTTAAATTGTGTTACAGTTTTCGGGGTTAGAAGAAGGAGCTGAAGAGTTTAAGGGGCGGATAACGTAAATGAGATTTTCCTCAATTAAATATTACTTCGAGATCCTTGGAACTGAAATTACATTATATTCTTCTCAAGTTGTTTCCGTACTGTTACGGTCTACGGGGCATATCAATATTTCCAATTTTTAGCGTTAGGAATACCCGCTGCTGGCACTAATAGCGTTTGAAATGTGGTCTATCGACTCGAAATTATCAAGGACTTGTTACCCTACTTCTTAAACATAACCTAACTCAATTAAATTAAATTTATTAGAAAGGTCGGTATTTTGTACAATTTTGAATTAGTAGACCAAACATGAAACTCGTTCAGAAACATATCTGAAGCGCGCAAAAGCGTATCTACGAATTAACATGGCGGATAAAACATATCATTGAAACAAAATGTTGAAGTTTAAGATTAGGTCAATCATCGAATCTAACCTAACATAATTTACTTGGTACCTTGAATCGTTGAACATACTTTTGTAGTTACTTAGCGATATGACTTTTCCAAGTTATATTTTATGCGCTTTGTTAAATACGTTAGATATAAATCTTTCCTTATTACTACAAAATTCTAAATTGTGTAACTTACATTATTTAGCGTGGTGGAACATTTTCCGTGACACAAAGCTGTTGTGCTTAAATCAGTCAAATTTCCACTAAATATTTAAAACGAACCGTAACATTAAAACGTCTCCATTACGAATGCATAGAAACTTTCTAGCTAGCAAGTCCCATGGTGGCTGTAGTGTGGCGTAGTATGAGCGTTACACTGTTCCGTAATGTGAAATCCAATCAGGCCTGACTGATCATTAATTATCTATTATCACGGAATTCTCAATGAAGAGCCGCCTTCAGATACTCGGAGGCTAAGAGCAAAGTACCCTATGGAAACACCGACTCCCTATATTAAATTACGCTCACGTTAATTAAGTCATAGGAAAGTAATTTCCAGGCAGAAGCGTAATTGCCTTCGTCGTGAATAACTAATGCCTGGAGATTACATTTCCCACGTCGTGTAAGAAAGATTTACTGTCTTGTCTATGGCTACTAGATTGCACTTCGGTGAAACTAAATTCTAATTAAGAACTTACAGAAACAGCAGATCATATAAACTCTAGTTTCATGGTGATAATTGGTGAAATATTATACTTCCTTAAATCTGAGTAATTCCGGCATGTCATGACTCATGAGACTAAATCGGAACCTAAAAATCTTGAGTTTTTTCGAGTCCTTTCTAGTGTTTTTTTGAGTACCAAATTTCTAAGGAATCAGATATTCATTGCCAGTTTATGAAGTTACGAATTACAGTATAGATCGAAAATTAGCTATCCAAAATCTTTATAGATATTTACGTCTTTACAAGCTGTCAAACATTGCTTCAATTATTTGAAGTACCTAGCTGTCCTGTGCTTGCTTTATTTTTTTAACATTCATCACACGAATACAGTCGCCAAAAATTCCGACGTGCAAATAGCCGTTGTCTAGTTCAGTCCTGTCCAGTCCATATTTGCTTTTCAGATGAAGCATTTCAATGGACGAATACGAGGCCAGAGGGTTAATGCAATACCGTGACATTGGTCGTCTCTCCTAACCAAGTAGAAGACGATCAAATCAGAGAGAGGATTGTCGGAAACGGATGTCTTTCTCCGTTCTACTGCCTGGAGCCTGCTGTAGTCCAGTCCGAGTATCTAAGAATATAATTCTGACGTGGAAGGACGAAGTTGGAGATAGAGTCCATTTCCTGTTCTGGGGTGCATCCAAGTCCAGCTCATGGGACTTAGATAGCCCGCGATCACTAGATCGCATAGTTTCTTAAGTGACCAAAAGCACTATATGGCATATGACATGATCTCGTGATTTGCAGAAATATGCGATCCCGGGATTGCATGCTACATTGTGATCAGGATGCCGTTGGACTGGAACGGACATGGATCGATTTGTCCACTCAACTTGACTTTTTGACATTTTTATTTCTCTGCCACACACGAAGGTCCCTTTTTTCTATTTTCATTTCTGGTCGAAGCAGTAAGTCGGAAGAATGGAGAAATTCCTTGGTCTCTCCCATAAGTGCCTGTTATTCTACGAGGAGGAGAAAAAAGTCCCTTTTATTGACTTTTAGACTCCAACTTGTCCAAGAACTACTAAGTTCTGTTCCGGGCAAGGAGACAGATGTTGAAGATGACAGCTCCGGAGGCTCTCCGCTCCGTTGTCAACAGATCCCACATTTCCTAACACGGTTATTTTCTCACCATGCTCGAGTATGGTATTGGCTCTAAAGACGATTCCACGGAATTTCGCCGTTGGCAATCTGTCGTCGACTTTTCCCGCATGTCGACAGTAGATACAAGAATGCTGAAGCTTTCACTCTCTTGAGCTGTGCAACGGTTGCTTGGAAACAAAACCAAAATATTATTATTGTACCATGTGATTCGTATTGAGCCCAGCTTTAATATTCACTATTGCACGTCGTTCTACGATATCGGAAAGTATGTAAAAGCTAATGTTTAGTGACGAAGCTAATGAAACACCCACCCTAGCAAATTTGATTTTTGTTTTTAGTTCGTATAGTTTTACTGGTAGGGTATAAATAAACGATTGACCAAAGTGCTTTGGAAGAATTGACCATGTACTCAACAGAAGTTATGGAACTCCTCCGGAGGAATTGAATAACATTTCCAACCATGATAGGAGCGAGGTTGTAAGCAGTAATCTCATAATCTGGAAACCGGGTCATATCCGAGCCAATGATCCAATCGGATCTTCATATTATTATCGTTCCTATACATGCCCTATATACGAGATGCGAGTCCATCGACGTTGACCTGATCAACCCATGATGCATATAATGGCTTATAGCCCCTGGTTATAAGCTCACGTTTGGTCCAATGCTCCAAGTCCCAAATCTATGTAGAAAACAGTTCAATCTCTATGCTGCTTGGTGAAAGTTTTTTTTTTCAGTGAAAAACTTTCCCATGTCAAGATGAATTTAGAGGAAAGGAGCAAAGTTCGTTTCTCCATCTATTATTCAGAGGGATGGTTGTTTGGCGGACTTTTGCTCTCAAGATCATTACTTGTTTTCGCTTCAATTCACCATACCATACCGTGAAGTAGTGTATGTCATAGTATGTACCAACTTCGAGACTTATTATCTAGTCTAACTCTGTTTACGGATTAGATTCAACATTCACCTGACTTTGTGAATGTTAGAATAATATTGGATTTGCTTGAGTTCTTCCTTGGCAGACCTGAGATTTGACCTAATTTTGAAGCAAAACCCAAGTTTGGGACGTTGGATGTTTGCTGTTCTCGAAAAATACCATGTTATTATTATTGCATGGTTATACGTTATGTATGTCGATGTCTTATCTCATTCTGGACCCAGCAGTCGATTCTGCCTAATGCTCATTTCCATTATGTACGGCCACTCCGTGCTCCACATACAAGACGAGATTTCATGTCATGAATTCTAATGCGGAAATGGGGGGACGGAATGGAATCACAATATGTAACTTTTGAACGTGCATGAAATACATGGTGTGTCAAGTTAGACGAGATAAATCTGTATTTGCTCGCATTGATTTTGAAATCCGGTTTTTGTGTCAAACAGTTGTATGTAATGGTAACATGAAGAATCACGCGAGTATTTTATTAATAACAAGAAAACTAGAATTGTAATATATTGACATTATGCTAACAAAGACGAATTCGCACAACATATGTTTGCACGGTTAGAGCTTGGTTGTGAGTTACACGGGAAAGTACGTTTAATGTAGTTGAATATTTAACCAAGAGTTGTTAGGTACATGTACAATTATGTAGTTCACTTGATGTATAGTTATGGCAAAATAATTTAATAAAGCATATATTTACAGAAATTGTGTATATATTTAAGAAATACAATGTTCGATTAGACATTCTACATACACTACACAGAGGCTGCTCTGTCTTTAAATCCGTTATTCTCGAAAGTACAAGAATATTTTGGGTACTTTGACTCCTGACTCGTTCTCGTAACTCGGGGTTGGAAAGGAAATGCCGCACAGAACATAGCCGTAAAAAAGTGCCACTATGGCGCCAAAGCACATAACAATCAAGAAAATATAGTTTTCCAGGTACAGAATATGTTATGTTAGATTAGGTTGACCAATTCGAGTCCAATTCTGACTCTAGAAAGCCTGGTTTTAGCCCACTGTGTTGGCGCGATGTTTGTTGTGGCTCATGTATTGTGTACTTTATATTTTTTCGCAAATTCTAGAATTTTTCTACATATGTGGTATCCATATCAACTAGTCATACTCGGATCCGATCGTAATGCTCATCTCTCCAGGTAGAATGGCTGTTTGGTGATACCATTTGTTTGTGTCCAGAACAACTGTGGATGAAAGAGAAAGCCGAGATTGAATATTAAATTATTAACATTGACGAACGCACCGGGAAGCATAACACACGCGTAAAAGATCCACAAAGGATGGGAACAGAGCCAGATGTCCAAACATCAAAAATTCCAATCATTGCAGTCTAGCCGTATAACCTAATGAACGGAGATTTAGGTCAAGGCTACTAAAACATACATATTATTTATACACAAAACTTGGTACATATATAGAACCCCACGAAACTGGTACTATATTTGGAAATGAGGCTAGCGGAAAAATTCAATTAGTAGACCGGACTACGGGAAGTAGGTTTAGTCGTGTAATATTAAAAGCACTCATGCATCCGTCCGGAATCCAGCTGCTAATTATATTTTAGACTTTTAGTGCATATTTTGATTTCATGTACTAAAATAGAAGTAAAATAACCGAAAGTGGATCAAAGCCTTTGAGATTATCCACCTACGAAGTTACTTGTTTTAGACTTCATATTACATATACCTACCCTTGAAGAATTTTGTCATCAATTTCGCGACTAGAAAATATACCCCTGTATAACATTTTACGAAGCTAGGACAAAATATTAGTTTGCCGTAAACTACAGATCGAATACGACTAACGCCGGAGACACGAAATGCGTTATTTTATTTGTATATTCTGTGCCAAAATTAATTAAATTAATCTCTACTCGCTGTTGTTCGTAACAATGAGCTATGAATCATTTCATTACACTCGCCTAGTCTCTGTGATCTTTTGCTGCACTCAAGATTTGAATAGCCCAAATGAAATAAATAATTAATGGATTCCAGACGGACAAAAATAAATTCGGAGCTTTGATGCAGCATATTTAATTAGAACTTCCAAAGTTCTCTTCAAAGAAATGAGGTTAGAAACACTTTGATGATTGAGTGTACTAGGCCAGAAGAACTATAGACTAAATAGATATCTTTGTCAATCTCCTACCTGGGTGTATTTCGCGTTGCCTTGCCCGAAGAGTAAAAGAAACCCTGCTCTCTGATAGATAAAACGCTGAGTTGGTTGTTCTGTTGGCTCGAGTGTCGGTCTCAAGTTACTATTGGCTATACCTAGGTTGTTGAAAAAGAAGCCCTCTAGTTCAAAGATCCACTTTATACCTCTTAATTGATTTCTTTGATAATCCAATATCCTTGAGAACTCTCTGATATAGGCACTACGCTTGGTGTTCTAGTGGGCAGGGGAAAATAGTCGACAAAGAGAAAATTAAATTCCGGGCGGAAAGGAGTGAAAGCATCCTGCATGATGTTACATGAGAACCATGTACTCTGTATGTACCTAGAACTCAAGTGCGTGGCAGCGTGTACAATCTGGCTAGTCATCTAATAGAATATTGTATTTCGATACGGTAGAACATGGAAGAAAAGGGAATTCCAGCCTCCTGTGTGTCGGATGTCAATGGAACGATGCCAGATTTGAAACCTTTTCCATGTCTATGACGGATCTTTATGGAACCTTTTGTGCACACCATTAACAACCCGGGCCGGGTGTCAGTTATACGATCCCAAGTAATATTTTGATTTTGGTAAAATAAGGTTTACGAGTGAGTGGTCGGAAGATTTCCGTGGTTATTGCGTAGATACATATACATATGATACATGAGCATTGAGCATATCGGATTTTTGTTATTTCGAGTTTAGTAATTGTGGCTAGACGGAAATAATCCGTTGAAAGATGTGTAATCTTGTAATTTGGACATATTCAGGTCGAGAAAAAACATAGTTAATCCTTACTTATTTCCCCAGGCCCCACGTCGATATGGAATGAGCTGCATTGGTAGAAACATTCAGGCGGAGGCTGAAGAAACCATCTCTTCTTTCCAGTAATCTGGGCTTGCCACGAAGGATTTATTACATGATCAATCTGAAGTAGGATTAAATAGAAGAAAAAGTTTGTTAGCTCTTCTGTCTTGAGGAAATTACCTTGCGGAGATACGTCAAAGTGTTGCACAAAGCTCTACGTTTCATCAATATGGCAGGCCAGACACAACCTGGCGAATCTTTGAATCATCATACAGAAATAGCTTATTCCTCAAACCTTATGCACTTTGTGTTAAGATAGTTTTTTAACGTAACGTTATTTTATAGAAATGGCCAAAATACGACGCAGCGTCAAAAAATTACCGTAAGGAGGCAATTTATATTTATGTCAGATCTGTCTGGAGTCTGGTCTGATTTCACAACGGAATTACGTACTTGTGAACCTTAATGTAGATCAGGCAATATAGATGTACTGTAGATAGAATTAGATACGAGATACGATGCTTCACCTATATTTCCTAGAGAGAAATTCAGCATCCAGCCTTTGAAACCTCAGCAATAGCAGCTTTACGCAGATTTTGTATGTTAAGGCCTGCTGCGGTCTATGCGTGCGAGTTGGAGAAACTGGAAGTGAAAGTGCAAAGATAAATAAATAGGTTTAGCTCTGCATGTGAAACCCTCATGTATTATTACGTTGAATGTTGAATGGGGGAAAGAGAAGGATAACGAGCTCCCTCATTCTTCAATGCCAGAGCTCGGAAATTCCCAATTCCTCAACGAAATTGAGATTTACAAATTGCCAAATGGAAATCGTGAAACATCTTTCTTGGTTTCGAATGCACTCAAGTAAACAAAGCACAAGCACATCCAAATGTGCAACCTTTTTGTGGCATTTTTCTTCATGGCATTTTTACGCTCCATAAAAATGGAGTGTCATTCAGCCTATTGAAACTGTCTTACACTCCTTTCTCTCATGATCCTGATCTCCACTACTGACGCATTACACAGTGTTTGAACATGTGGATCCGGATCCCGAGGATTATTGATGCATGAATGACATTTGGAACAAGAACATTATTTTCTCAGCAGACAACCACACTTTTTGCACGCTGGTTTGGTTTACACACTAGATTTACGTATTGCTAGAAAAAAAGCACTTTGGGGGATTATTACTTTCTATGTGTATGCCCGGTAGCTCGAGTGCACATCACACTCCAGAATGGGGTATAAAGATAATTAAAATTGTATTTACGCTCCATGGCTGTAATAAAGCTCGGGAGATCGTTAAAGCTTAAAACTTGAGCTCGATTGTTTCCTGATCCGCATGGTTTCATGGGTTAATCCAAGCTTGAAATCCAACTAACTACACTAGGTTATGAGACGAAAATACTAGTACTATTTACTCATTATCACCTACGATCGATGGTCGCACATGTTACCTTCACCTAACCTAGACACCGCAATCACGCATACATTCTTAGACTAAGAAAACGAATTCGATCCTTCGATCGCAGACAATAACAGTACGGAAATGAAAACGACAGGTGCTCAGTAAGTACATACATGCATATGAGCTCCGTAGCCAGGTGTTCCCATGAATATCCAATCAGCATGTGTTGACTCAGCTGTGGTAGGGAGAAAGTAGGGTCTTTCGTAGTGTTTTCTCAGGATGAAGCTCGTGGCTGCATCACAGTTACTCCTGAAAATATACCAAGAAAAACAAAAACCACGTGTGTAAAAATACATAGAACGGGGTTAACGTTGTAGATACAGGCAAGCTTTCCGCTTTACTGCTGACTGATCCCTTCTCAAAGCCCGGGGTAACAATATCTTCGAATCAATATTCAGGTCCCGAGTGTAACAAAAACTTATTTCCTCACGAGGATTCGGACCAAAATAATATTTCCTTCTCTTTCCAGAAAACTATGGCGAAGTCTCCGGTAGGTATATTATTATGTAAGGTATAATGGTCTCGGCTCCATGATCCGATATTTATTTGATGATAGCCCCATGAGGATTCAGGAGAAATAGAGCGTGTTATACTGCACATATATGCCTGACCCATTTTTGCTTATTTTCACCAGGATTACTTGGTGATACTTACTTTTTATTGTTGTTATTGAGAGGAAAATAACAGTGGCTTACTATACTTAATTTTTTTTTTAAAATACCTGGAGTTATCTTAGGTACTGCCTGGAAGAGAAGGTGACATGATGCGCAACCATTTGACCTACGCCGTATCAACGAATTTGGCATTTAGTCCACTCAATTTGAACCGTGTAATCGTAATTAGTAATTAGTGTCCGACTCTAAGAGAACCACGGGTATTGAAATTATTTACTGCGGATCATTTTTTATTTTTGCAGGACTCAAGTTTAATTTGCAAATTTGAATTTTTTAAACCCTCTGGAATAGATCAATACAATTTGAAAGATAATTCTCAATACACAATATGTGAATTGTGCCGTATCTTACAATCAATTTGATTTTATTAATTTGCATGAAATGATATTGACACCAACCAAACATACGACTATACTGTACTGTTATACAGTCCTGACGTAATGCTAATTAGGTCATAATGGCTAGTTGGGTGAAATACGTTTCGGTAAGGCAAAGCTAAAAAGTTCAACTCTAAAACGCACAATAAGGACGGAAAGCAATCCATTAACCTGCCCAGTGTGTATTGTAGAGCAACATTTTCGTTTAGTGCTTGTTCACCTGGAGCCTTACCGTCTCCAGGTGAACAAGTTGGCATAAAATTGAAGTCGTACACAAATGTGATTATTGATTCCGGACTGTATCTACGAAAGTCAATCAGGTGAAAATGATCAGTTGTAACACTATCTCCACACGTGAAAGACGAATCTACATCGATTTCCTGAACGTTGACTGAAATTGGTGATTCACAGTAAAGTTTTGAACAAAACAATGGCGGACCAGATACAGGCTCCAAGGGCACCTGCACAAAGAATGGAATTGCAATTGAACCCTCCTTATCGTGTTGGTGGACCGAGCGGTGCCATGATCCTGGTGGCTCAGCGAACAGTCCCAAAACGACGACGAAACCATCCCTATCTGCCCAGAAGACCTAAACGACCTATAAATGCCTACGGCGTTTTCCTCAAGGATTTCTTCCAAAGACGACGACGTGGAAGAGATGTCCCTATGGGTACTGGACCGCGGGCTCATTTGCGTATTGCCGCGCTGGAATGGAGAAATCTTGCAGTGGCCCAAAGACAAGTCTTTGTTCAAGCCTGTGCCCAAGGCCGCGCACGCTACCATCGGCAAATACAACTCTGGAAACAGCAGAGAAAATTCTTGAAGCGCCCGCCAAGCTGCTACGCACTCTTCTTCAAGGACAAATTTGAAGCTGAAAGGGCTCGACTTCCGAATGGAACAAAGATTTCTCACGTTGCAAGGCGTATTGCAGCACTGTGGACCGTGTTGCCAGCAGTGGAGAAAATTCCGTACCAGGAGCAATATCACACCTCAAGACTTACCTACGACCAAAATTTGCTAAATTTTCGCAACGGTGCACGATTTCTGGAATTGGAAAGGGTCGTGGTTCCAGGGGCACAGCCTCCAGTCAACAATCCTCGCAATGTTCCGCAACGGCAAATTCCAGCACCGCAACCTCGAATCCCTGCTCCGGTACAACGGGTACCTGCTCCGCAACTGCGAATGGCTGGTCCACAACTGCAAATGCCTAGAGTTCAACCGCATTTGGCTGTTCCTCAACCGCAAATGCCTGCTCCACAACCACGAATGGCTGGTCCACAACCGCGAATGCCTGCACCGCAACAACAAATGGCTATTCCTCAACCTCGACTGGCTATTCCGCAACCGCGAATGCCGGCACCGCAACAGTTTCTTGGCAGATCCATAATGGAGCAAATGCTTCCTCCGCAACCCCGAATGCCTGCACCACATCAAGTCCCAGCAGCTCCTCCAGCTGCAGTTCAAGAAAACAACGCTATTGACGAAGACGAAGAAATGGATGTACAGAATTGAATCTTACCTATACTTCAGAATACTCCAGCAAACCAAAAATGCAAAGCAAACTCTCTCCAAATTAATTCAATGAAGTCCATACTCAAACATAATATTACAACCACAAGCTATTAACATTTAAAACTTTCCACAAATGCACTGTAACTGTACTGTAAATATGAAAAATCAAAGCGTAAATGTAAGCATGAATTTACTGAATGAACAGAAATAAATATGATTTGAAAAAAATTATTAATTCTACATTCTCTCTGTATCGTAAATATTCCAGTTTCATTATTTACGCTAAAAAAATCGCAGTAAAATTGATACCGACTAGTGTGGCGTACGAACATTGCTAACTTAAGTACACGTCTAGTAGGTTTGCTTTGAAAAGGAGGTACATAAAGGAAACGCGATATAGACATCCTATCTTGCCTGGCGCCAAGAACCGTCACAATAAACAGACTTTATATTTTAGTTACTTGGAACTGGCTTAAGACTCTGCTCTGTCTGAGCCCCAATGTGCAGTAGTGCTCCATAAAAAGGAGATAAAAATCCGGAAATGGTTGAGAGAGGATAAAGAATAGAAGTTGGGAGGCTCATAATGGGTTCACTCAAGAAGATAAAATTGAACAAGAAATAGGAAAGTTGCCATTGTTTAACTGAAATGAGATGTGACTCGGAGCGGAGCCCTAGCACCAAACATTCAACAAGAACCCTCAGCCCTATTATTATTCCGCTAACAATCCATGAAACTTGAAATAAATACAACTTCTTCCTATTGACACACTCAATTGTGAACAGAACTTGGAGAGACCCTGCCAGCCACTCATTTCCACGAGAAACAATGGGAAAAAGCAAGGGGAAAGCAAAGTTACTTTCACAACGGTTGTCAGGGAGCTCAAATCAGTGTTTTAGCTTTGCTTGGTGCTAACCCAAAGTACAATATCTGTGGGCAGAAAGCCACAGACCGAGGTTTGTTGCCTAAACCTATCACAGTTTCCTCATGGTAAATATACATAGAAATCTATCTACATGGTATTACATATTGAGCTTTCATTATATTTTAATTCTTTCAAGTGTATAGAGATAAGTTTTGCATCACGCTGCGAAACTTCTGATTTCCAACCTGCTATCATAACAAAAGCGCAGCCCAATTTGAGCAATGAGATTCTATTACTATACCGAAGGTAGGAAAATTACATTCGACATAACCGCAAAGACAAGCATAGAGAAGTAAGTAGTTTTATTCGAAGAATTTAAATTTATTGTAGTGCTTAAATTAGGTAACGAGTTTTTAGCAAGCTTTTCTTTTAAGCTGCTTACCTATACAGATTTTTGAGGGAATTAAAGCAAAAGGCAATATGTATAGCTATGTTACACGGTAGGGAAAATATATTTGTCATTCTAATAACCAGTTGTGTTGGCAAATTCATCCTCGGAATCACAGTATAGGTATAGAATTAGTTATACTCGCGTATAAACATACACCGGTTAACTTTGTTTCAATTCTACGCCTTATACAGACAATAATGATCTGGTTTCGTCATGTGGTTTAGAGATGAGTTGTGATTAACACCACAGCGTGGGTGCATGTTGCTTTTGAAGCAAGTTAGAATAAGCTGATCAGCCTAATTTTATTATTAAAGAACAAACAAATAAAGCAAGTTCTGTAATAGTAAACAAAAGCTTTCGGTGAATCTTTGAGTGCTCACTCCGAACGCAATCTTTTTTTGTTATTTGCTAAATTCTTCGAGGTAGGTACATTAAAAACTCGATGGCTTTTGAAATCAATCAAACGCTGCTAATTAGTTAATTTCGTCAAATGTTGGATTATTTTGAGCATTTACTTTATATTTATATATTACATCTATTTTACTGTAAACCCTTGATCCCCGGTCAAAATATGTATTTGTCTTGTCTTGAAACAAGAAACAAATCCGCCTCCAAACTTACCTACACCTTTTCCATTTGATAAAACACGCTTATTAAAGACGGAGCTGGGTCTAAGAGGGAAATTCCAGGTCCACGGACATCCAGAATTCCCGAGGTATTCAAGTGGCATGGGTATCGTTTTTGTCATCTGGTGCATAAAACTGGTTTCTTTTTCCACACTGTCTACGAATGAACCCAATTTTTTTTGTTGAAATAATCGTAAAACGGATGGGAAACGCAGTGTTGCTTCTGTTTTCCATACAATGTTCCTTTTTACTACTTATATATGAGTTCAAAATTGACAATGTATCAGTATCGCAATCTAGATTAACCAGATTACCTATTATTTATTACCTGTATATTTTCCCATCGCAGAAATGGAAATTCTTTTTAATGTCTACGTCTACGTCAATAATCTACATATGATGGGCTTCCCAAGCATGCCGATGCGATGCACAATGAACTCGAAAAGTGAGTTTCCAGGCCCACGCCTCGTAAGAAATTTAAGAGTCATATAATGGTGGGTAACTGAACAAAATATTTATGTTCTATGGTGATTCCTATTTCTAATTCCAACTTCAAACAGTCTTATTTCAGTGAGCTGATTGTCATTGACAGTGATTTAATTCAAGGAAGCAAACAGGTAAACAAAATATCATATTACTGTAAAAAGCTTTTTTACTACACGTCTTGCAGAGTGGCACAGACACGAAAGAGTATTTATTTTCTCGTATTTATTTCTGAAAAAAATACTAAAAAATATATAAAATAAAAAACCTATTAAATTATTGTCGAGTACCGAGTACCATTGAACCATCAACTAAGAAATACATACCTAGTGAAACTTACTAACCATTTACCAAATGGGAATTTACGAAAAAGGATAATCCTGTTCAAACACTTCGTATGACATGTAGGTACTTATTTTGATAGGCGGTATTCGGACAATAGGCAAAGGATAATTGTACTGAACCAATTTGCTGGAAATGTTTCAGTATGCCGAAGAGAAATAAGCGGTGGTCCAAGAAGGATATTCCAGACCTCACTGGGAAGCTCGCTGTTGTTACCGGGGCCACCATGCACTACGCATGTGGCTCCCTCCCGGTCGCCTTAGTACATACGAAAAGGACGGCAAGAGATCTGTAGCACGAAA
>JAQFYT010000699.1:0-21808 GCA_034694925.1 Ceratophysella denticulata
ACTTTATAAACTTTGAGTTTTTAATATGTGTAACTTAACATTTCTGAAGCTTTTGTTACAACCAACAAAAAACTACTGTCGCTTGTTTTGTGTTTTGTATGTTGCTTAAAAATACTCAGGTCGGTCTATCTACTACGTTACGACGTTTTATTGACATTATCTCTCTGTATAACCTGTTCCCCTCCACCAAACCCCAGCACAATTATTTTATAACTAAGCTATTATGACACTTCAATGGCTTAATCTTCAGTTGGTTCCCCATTCCGTCAGACCTGAACATTGAACATGACCAGAATAAGGCGTTAGTTTTGCATAAGGTTTCTCGACAGCAAAGCTGTAAAATCTTGAATGAGTACATACAGATAGAAAGAGCCTATGTTGTTGGATTGGATTAATGTTTAATGTTAATGAGACTTTTGGATTCTTCTGAACTGGTCAGACAGCCTGACTCCATCCATGCCATTCATGCCGTGATGCCCACACTAATCGACATGAACCCAACCAAATGCAAGTGCAAGGTTAAGGAAAAGTAAAAGAAGGAAGCTCTGCAGATTTTTGAGGCACAAAGGACCAAGCCCAACCCACGCCAAGCCAACCCAGATCATCAAATGTCAGAATAATTGAAAAAAAGTGTCGTTTCATTATTTACCTAACATGCCAGTTGGGGTAATTATATTGCATTTATATTTTAAATAGTTTTATAAGAAGTCAGATGTTTAACTCTCACCGTTTTAGCATAAAAAACGGTGACAGTAAAGAAGATGTTGCACAAATGAATATTGCAGTTGAATACGTGTGGTTCTAAAAACGGATCTTGCGTTTCACACAAATTTGTGTCGCTGAAGAACGGGAAACTTCTCAAAGTCGAATTGACGCTAAACGACATAGACTTGCCGCGCAAAGCTGTCTCAGAACTGATATTTTTGGAATGTCTAATTTTATATGAGTATATTATTTATAATTTTTGGATGTCTCTCAAGCGCAAATAAATGCAACTTCAAGACATATTGACAATATGGTATGGATAACTGGATAACACGGACAATTTACATGTTTTTAGCATGCATGCGACATTTAGCGCATTAAATTTACCTATATATTTTGGCAGAAATTAGCATACAATGTGCATCTGTTAGGAACAGAGCCCGAAGAGCCAATGCCCGAAAACGATTTGCGGCGACTTCCGACCCACACATACCCTGAAAACGATGTATGACAGGCGCAAGCGGAAAACTCTAAACCGCAACCTAACGTAACATAACTTTAATGTAATTACAATTTATGAACCTTTTTTTGTTAGTTAAGGTTAAGTTAGTTGGTTAAGTTAGGTTAGCACCGTTAACACGATGATTTATAATATTTTATTTTGAACTGTTAAAAGAACGAATGTACGACATATCGTAGCGGCGAAAATACGTAGCGAGTCTAACTGGTACTCGGCGACAATTCGTAGCCGGACAACTTGTAGCATGGAATTAATTTTTTCAATTGTCCATCAACAATGAAGCACAAGCAACATAAGAAGGACTTACTTTTTAGTGAAAAAAATTAGGTAAGATAATGAATAAATCAACATACAGCCGACCCAGTTAGCTAATGTTAGTAAATTTCTTCTGTTCGCCGTATCACATGTGTATGTGTAGTGAATTTTTAGCCACATTTTCATAAGCATTTACAGGTAAAAAAATTTATCCGCGGAAAACTACAAAATACCGGTAGTCATCAATTTTCTCCGGTTTGCTAAATTCGAAGCCGAATGAGTTGAGCTAGATTTGGTTTGTTCATTGCCGTTTGAAAGTCTTGTAGAGTTTCTATAAAATCGAGTTTCATGAACTAACAGTTTCATTTCAATTAGCAGTAGCGATATGTTTCAGCGTGTTTAGAATACAAGCATTATAATATGTGAATCTGTAGGAATATCAAATGACAATGACATTTCCACACTGGTTTCAGCCCACTGACGCTATTGGACATACACTCTGGAAGTGAGCAACTAACGGGCGTTTTGTTCGAAGTCATATTATGGCCTACATAAAATCATAAGCATCCTCCATAAAAAACTACCCTAACGAAAACTACCCTCGAATTCGAATATTTTTGGTTCTCCAGATCCAATCTAGTTTCTTCAGCAGTAGAATAAACTAACATAACCTTGTTAAAATGGGTACATCTAGTTTGGATAATAAAGTTAGGTTATGAAAGAATTAATTTGGAGCTCAGCCTAATTGCCACATTAATTTCAATATACTAACTCGGGCATTGGTAGATTTTCATTTCCTTCATAGGCGATTTCGGGCTCGTATACTAACACACCTATGTACCGCGAATCGTAACGACCGTACACAAGCCGAACATTTAAAACCACGAGACCAGGCATTTAAGATGGGGCTAATGTCATTTGCACTAATTCTACGGATCCATATTATACTGAATTGAACTAACCTCACTTAACACATATAATATCGCCGTTTAATCCAACCAAAAGATTATAACGCTAATTCTTATAAGCTTAGTGAGCGTCCAGTTACAGTACAGCCACCGCGGATGATTTAGAGTGTCAGTGGAAATCCCACTCATCCCATTCATTCCGCTAAGATGCATAATTCTACGTCACTGTCACCTCATATACTACGTCATTTTCTGTGTCAACAGCCGCATAATCTAATAATTGTGTCATTATATTAGTGTCACTGTATACTATATGCATGCATCCATATGTACATATATTCTGTACCCTAATACCTTGTCACGTAAATTCTTGGCTTGACTTTTGACACCTCCTGACGGTGTTTTGATTGATACCTATACAGAATATACGTAGGATCGCCTTATTTCTATAAAGAATGACAAATCAGACACTAAATAGTATAATCCATTTCTACAAGTACTACTCTACTAAGGGCTTATAGGTTTACGTAGAACTTCGCATTCGCATATCAAAGACGTTAGCATGGGATTAGCTTTGAACCGGACCACGTCACCCGCCACGCCGCCATGACACCGTACCGTTAACTTAAAGTTCGTCATGATAACGAGAGCTCCTGATCCCTTCCATTGTCTCCTTGTGTTAAAAGTTAAAACGTAATCCTTAAGTTAGTCCAACCAGGTGTCAGATCTATACGATGTACATATACAGGTCTTATCAATCAAAAAGCGTCATATACAACAAACCAGCCTAAACCAGCCATAGCCCAAGCTAAGCATACGAAATAATTCCACTTCCAAGTAATATTACACCTGAATCAGCCAAAGTATTTTTTCCTGCTTATAGCATTTAGCTGTTTTCACCCCTGAAAGAAAAAAAAATCGTAATAAAAGAATAGTATTTGATCCGCTGGACCTGAGCTCCTTATCCTCACTTCACGCCCAACCTCCGAACACTTCGGATATTCAGTATTTTCGAGACCATTGCAAAGTTTTGCAAATTTTAGATTTTTTGAGAATTTCGGGGCATTGTTACGAGATTTTCTTGGAATATTCACATAGTAGACAGAACGAGACAGCCTGGTACCATATAATACGAATCCCCACTTAGTACACGTTAAAAGTAATCCTTTTTGCATATACTAGATTTGAATTGTTAAAAAGACAACTACCTAGTTGTATCTACGATAGGTTTGTCTAGTTGACTATATAATATTTTTAACCTTCAAAGTTTCACCTTTCTTACTAACTTCACTGTACGCTGTACCTAGTGCAGAAGTTGAGCTGGGGACAAGGAATAGAGCTAAACAGCTAGCTATTGCTATTACACGATATCATCGGCCCATAAGCATCAAAGCCAAGTCAGAGCCACCCCTAAAGTGTTTTGCATCTTTTGAATCTTTGAATCCTCAAGACAAATTATTTGTTAGGAGACGACTTTAAAGTAATTCGTACGTAAGTAACCAGTAGTCGTTCACCTGCCAGACCGACGGACGCCTTCCTCAGATCTACACGCCGTGTTGTCTAAAGGTAAGTTTTGAATTTGGGAATTTCTTTTACTAAAAAAATATTTATAGATATTTTTGGGTTAATTTGTTTTGAACGGAAGCTGGTAATTTGGTACGAGCAATTTAAGCTAAAATTTTAATACATTTTTGTATGTATGCGAAATTCAAAGTAAGAAATGTTAGCTAAAAAATTACCATTTTAATTGCCCACTCGTAAATACCGATTGGACATTTAATAAATGCCCACTAAAATAGCCATTTGTCAGAATTTTAACTTTTTATTTAACTTACCTAGTAAGCTTAAATTAAACTAAATTAAAACCACGTATTTCGCAAGTGTTAACCGTGTATTAACTAAATTTACACACAAATACGGTCAACATTTTAAAAATAATTGTACAAAAATGTTAGTCCGATTATAGAAATTTTGAAACCATCGCTTGAATTTTAACTTCAAAATCAACTCAGGAAAACGAACAAATTCAAAATATAAATTTATAATATGTAGTTTGAAATTTTGTTACTGTAACGGTATAGCATTTTACAGATGCCCCTAGTCTCAGCTATGGGCATGGGTCATACACTGGTCTACAAGAATTGATACCTGTAATTTATGCACCGATCATTAATTACAGAAACAGTCATATTTTCCATTTCTACCGTGTTAGCTACCAGAATTTCAATGAGATCTCCAAAAAATTCAAGCATTTCCTCTGTAGACCCTGGTTTAAATAACACAATCAAAAATCCTACTAATCTTGAGATTGGGTAAATAACTGTTGGTTCATTTGGAGGATGATTTCCACAAATTGAATGTGATTATGGAACTTGTTTCTGGTATGGTATTAGCTCAAAGCTTGAAAGCATCCAAGAAGTCTCTCTGTCTGGTTTGGTTCTTCCACGGGAGACTCCCCTGCATATAAATTACATAGGTCCATGTCCATCCATACCTGTTTTTTTTCACTCATTTTTCTTAATCTTGTCTTAACTTAAACGTGAGCATCTTAGCGAAGCGTCTTACGTCTACTTTGCATCACAGCATTACAATGTGTGAATGTGCCCACGGAAAGTCTTTCTGACAATGACTACAAGATCATCCTGTTTAATTATTCCGAGTCATCCTCACCTCGGGGTTGTAAGCCAAAGCTAATATTTTACTGTCCTAATGTCGCACCTAGGTCCAAAACTACGTGTACCGCGTGTATTTTTGGTTTGACGACTGGGCTGACGCAGGGAGTCCTTATGCAAACATAGCTAATTACTTAACGTTACATAATAATTGCTAATTTTGCTCTTATGGCAATTTTAAGTTTATAAAAAAATCAAATTTCTGGTTCAATGGTCTTATCGGAGGCTGAGACACTAATTAAGATTAAAATGTTATAATGAGACATGCAAATTAGGACAGGCTTCTGTTTCTATCTGAATATTATATGCCTAATACCTAAGTAAAAGATCTGTGCAGCTAAAAACACGTTTTGAAATTACGTAATCCCTACTTGAACTTGAATTCTCTATCTTATTTGAACAATTACTGGTCTAAACCCAAAGTGACACGCCACGCTCCGTGGTATTATCTATACTGTACAAAAAATATCAATGATTTTTAAGCAGTATATAATGTATCATACTACATAACAGGTGGTAATGGTAAATTTTAAGGTTTCGGCTTGATCGTTGACCACTTACCACTTTCATCCTGCAGTTTTATGCACGAGAGCCTCTAAGAAAAGAACTTTTTGTGCATAACAAGCTACATAGCTAGGCCCGGCCAAATCGTCAATTTAATATAATATCTAATTGTGTATTCAGCTAAGGCATACATACATATGAATCTTGTTTCTGGGAAATGAAGAAGATTCAGCGCGTATTCAGTCAGGTAGGTAGTATTGAATTGACCAAACCACCCGATCAGGTTTTTCTTAATTTTTAGCAAAATAAATGTATCCAGGTGCTGTTTTTGATAACTCGGGATTAATCATAAGAAATACGACATACAGTGTATGATTTTCAGAGAAAACACTTTAATTGCAGGGTACATCAGGTCACCACCAAATGTGCATTGATTACATATATGAATTCAAATTAAAACCTGATTTTTGTCACTTCCTCGCGGCGACAAGCGGGAACGCAGCCCGTGGAAACAACCCTGTTACCTTAACGCATTAAAATTTGAAGGGCTTTGAACAAGGTTTAGTGCACCGAGGGGTGCGTTTGAATTAAATATATAAATATTTTGTCAGTACTTCTCATCCCCCGCATATGGGGCGGTTCCATGTCAAAATGAAGGAAAACACCTTGTAGAACTGCATGTATGTAGGAATGATAAGGTTTCTGAACTGTAACCATAATAAAATGATATGATACATGTCCGATATACCTGGGTGTACATGTAATTGTAAAAGAAGAATTCAAAACACTTCTCACCTTTCCGGTTGAGGAAGTTTGATTGACATCTCATTAAATGCTCTTTTTATTGTGAGTGAGTGAGTGAGTGTAATAGGGGGTGTTGAATTGAATGACCGAGGCATGGCATAATATTATAATATACCTCTGATACCCTATATGTATCTGTAGTAAAGTACAAGTAGGTAGTGCAACTGGTCTGGTATTACATATATGTGTACCAATACTACAGTAACAATGATCTGCATCACAAGAGATCATCAGGGCTAAGGACGAAACGATCAGACAAAAAATGGGCATAGGAGATCAGACAAGTCGGAAGCGAGTTTTAGGCATTACACATTCCTGGTCAATGGGAGCACGGTTTTTGGTGCATTGGAATTTGGAATCTGTACGTGAGATTTAAAGCGTAGATTTTAGGCTTATATTATTTAATGGGCAAAAAACATGCTCCATACGGTAATGACTCTGCCATTCGTAATTAACAACTAACCCAGACGAAGAATATGTCGATCGATTAACGAGCTTCTTAGCTTTCCAACGACATATATTAAACGTCTGATTTCATGCTAAATTACGGACGGTAGCGTCATTACCCTGGCCCATGTCTTGCCCATTGCCTAGCATTACCTGTGTCAATTTACCAGGGATACATTGTTGTTGAAAAATCCATGCAATTCTTGAGCAAAGCCTCGATCAACCCCTTGCCCATCTAATATGAATAGAAAGTCATGAATCATCCCCTTTTGTATTATTGCCGTGGTATTGTTCATACAGTACGCAGGGTGGGTTTTGAAAATTTGCAAATTACTATAAATCACTAACGAGCTTTGAACTTGATTTTTACTTTTGCTCTCTGGCTCTCATTCTATGTACGATGATGAATGGGAAGGCTGCTCCGACGAGAGGCGTCAATAAACTGGAATATTCAATTAGTTGAACTATAACGACATAACTATACCTTAAGATTTGAATTATGAGGCTGGGTTTGGGCTTCTGTTTCTTTCGTACACGTGCGATCCAGGCCAGTACTGCATTTGCACCACCAACCACCACCGTCTAGTCCGGCTCGATAATTTTACCAATACACTTAATACACTAACGTGCGTCACTTGCGGCATTTTTCATTTTGCAAATCTTATATCCAATTAAATAAGGAAGCAAAATGCGTCTTTCAAATCTTTCACTATGTGCAAAGTGCATGGAGCTTCCTTGTCGACTCATTCCAGTTTCTTCCTAATCCAAATCCCATCCACGTACATGCAAAATGCTCAATACAACAACCTTCTGCATTATTGAGACACTTTGCGGCAGAGTGCTAATTGGAAGTATTACTGGTCGTATAGAAGTGGCAATAGCGTCTATTCTTAATGCTATTTGCGGCAATGGATTTACAGTGATATTAAGGTTATTCTCATGGCTTGAACTTCAGGGGTATCTCGTGATGTTAGCTAATGTGTAAAGCATGGTTCAAGGAAATGACGGTACCGTTAATTGCACGAAGCTCATAACGTGATTTCAAAATTCAAACCATGCTGTGTCCATTAGCTACCATTACGAGATACCGCTAAAATTCAAAATATGAGAACAGCCTTAAGCAATTTCCATCTTGCAAATTTGCAACCTATACTGCTCTGTGTATTGTAGATCGTATTATATGATCTGCTGAGGGTTGAACGGTAAAGATGAAAGATATGAGATGACCATGTGCCGTATCGTCAAGTGGAAGTGATACATCATGTAAATTACTTTACTAGTGCTTGGCCTAAACGGTGTTTGGCTGGCTGACTGACTGGCTCTTGTGCCAAAATGCTTTTGAGAAAAGTGAAGGTGGTGTGGGAGTTCCTTATTATATTATTTAAACTCATAAAAAAGCCTGTAGACAGATCTCATCATTTTGGTAATGACCTATTCTTCTCACACTCTGCTTATATTCTGCTTGCAACGCAGAAAACATAAACATCAGGAATTATAGGCGGAATTACTAATGAAAATGAAAATGAATGAAATTAATATCTGTGTTTTACAACGATTCCTTCGCGGAATTTGCAATTGTCGAAGTGGACAATGCCAATGCTAATTCGGTATGCTGTTTTCCGAAAATAAAAATAAAGCCTAAGTCTATTCTAACTGAAATTAATAAAAGGTTATTAAAATTAAAGTGGAATATTTAACAAAAATTAAAGCCCGGTTTAAGCAAAACTTTGTTGTCCTGAACGGTTAAAACTAAACTACATAAATTTACGGTTAAAATACTTACAAATTGAAGATCTAGAATCGAGTAGAAACCTATTTAGTAACCTCAAAACTTCGTTTTAATTTAACAACAATTATTTTCAATGGCGTATAATATGAGGATCTGAACCGAGCCCGAAATCACTTATTGACCGACTTAACCTAACTAAAATACGCTGATGAATCGTAATTAAATTAGTTTAGGTTAGGTTGGATTGGTTTTTCCAGTATTCTGTCTTTTGAACATATATTAATAGCGTTGACTGTTTTCGGATCCTATCATCTATGTACTATACGTCCGTAAGCCGTGTAGGTAAGCAATTGTCCGTTAACACGGAGCTATGTTGCTTTGAAGCATCTCTACGATTTTTTTGCCATATGTTTGTATTTACGTTGATACCTTTGCGGCCTATATTGTGCTGAATGCTGAATTATAAAATTCTTATAAATTATGCTGTCGGTACGTTCAAGCAGGCACGCAAACCATGTGTTTTTATTTTTCTATTTTTCTATGTTAATTTAATTATTACGTGAAATCCAGAATAAGGAAATATGTACTAGGAAAAAGCCTAATTTCTGTAAAAATACAAGCACTCTAGTAAATCGTGAATCCTTCCATATCCACCCCAGGGAACCCATGTAATTAAGCTATTTTTCTCCTATTAATTTTTTAATCTTGAACCATTCATCTCTTTACAAGTAACAAAGAAAGACTGGTGGGGCTTGACAATAATTTATAACCATTTTCGTAGTTCTTGACAGGTTGGTTATGTGGTTATATAGTCTTTTGAGAGTAAACTACTAATTACTGTGTATAACTTTGTTTATTAATTGAATGCCTCTGTAACACGATAGGTAGCATGTTTTCAGTTTCATGTTATGCTAATTTTTACCTGAAAATACCAATATATTATTGAATATTGATTATTCCAGGTTCAATTTCTGATTTCCCAGTTAAAATAGAGTTTTTACAATTAAAAACGTAGAACAAGTGGTTTTGGTTACGCTAAATGATGTAATACAATAGTCCTAATTATATTGACAGGGCATGTCATTATATTGATAACTTGTTTTCTTTTTTTATTGACTAAAAAATCACGCCATCCCAGGTGTCCATCATCTTTGAAGATTCCGATAGGATTATTTTTAATTGCTTGATATGTGATCTGAACAATTTTACAATTTGAAAAGCCGCTGATTGCAGATTTTTTGCAAAACCTTGCACACAGATAGTACTTAGCTAAAAATCGCTTAATGTTAGTTTAACATGCGGTTGCTACATGATTAAGTTTGCACTAGACTAGGGTATGATCTTGAGCCCCTGGCTCATATACTACAGAAAGTGGATTTGAGGTAAAACCGTTCATTTCATTCTTGTATTGTATTGCATAGTAAAGACATACCTAAGTTGAAAATCCGGTTTTTGTGTCTTCCCGACAAATTGACATAAGTCAAGTCGAAGAAACGAAGTTAATGGTCCTTTGGCCTAAGCAGAAAAATTAACTTAGGTAAAGTCCTATTGACTCAAACCATTCATTCCCTGGAAAAAATTAAGAATAATGGTGACACACTTGGCGAGGAGTTTTTTCTAACAATGGGCAAATTAGTACAGGTGGTATAGTCCAATTGTATAACGTAATCTTCATTGCATTTATAGGTATACCGCTTAAACGAGATATCCAAAGCATCATATGCAAGATATCATTATATTCAAAATTAACTTGTATTTTATGCATTTTCTTCTATTTGATTTACGATTTGACTCAATATTCAACACGAGCTTCGAGCTTATCCATCACGAGTGAATTTCTTAATTAGATCCCTATTTTAATAAAATAGGGAAGGTTGAATAGAGACAGGCCACACAACGCAGCATTTTTTGAATACGTGGTTTGGGCGTGCACAGGGTTTCATTTTTTTTCTAAATGCTGGAAATACAGGCAAAAGTCTTGTTCAAGGTCCTAGAGCGATTTATCGGTAAAACAACAACAATTGACAGTGGATTCGCGTACTATTTTAGGTGGTGTACCGATTCGAGATTAACAGAATTATTTAAAATAAGGTTTTCAAACAGTGCTCTCCTCCTTGTGTGGTTTCGATTTTCAACCGGAGGGTGCAGGTTTTGAAAAATTCGATCTCAAATAACTGTTAACGCTTGTATTTGAGTTTGCCGTTGATCTGCCATCAAAAAATCCGTATCCAAACATCGTACAACCATTTATATAAAATAACAAAATCCATTTAAGTACCATAATAGGACTTAGCACCTCCACGAACATAGAATGTGCATTACTTGAATGAAAAAAGCATGATTTAGAAGCTCATCGTATTTTTTTTCAGTAAAAATACCACCCAAATTGCAAACAAGGAAAACGATGTAGCTAGGGTACCAAACCACACGCAGAACTGTAAGTACAGGTTAGATGTCTGATGTACTTAATGATAATTCAAAAAAGTCAAGACAAGTCGAACGAAACCAAGCCCAATTTTACGTTTCAAACTTTAAATGAAACAGACACACAAAGATAAGTTCAGGAATAATTTTGCATAATACTTTACTCCAGCTGCAAGTTTTCTTACCCATTTTATCACATCACCACAAGATAAGACCTTTCATCTCATATTGTACTCTCTACAGCTAAAAAAATAAGTTAAAAGTAAACCTGTGCGACTTTGACTTGTCTCACCGATTCTTATCTAATTTACTCAGGATTTACTTGTACGATCTATTCTGTTGAGCTCTTAAGGGTATTCTCAGGATTTGAATTTTAGCGGTAGCAAATAGGCAAAATCATTGGCCCAGGTAATGGTTCTACCGTTCGAACATACGAATAGGCAGCATTTAGTACATATTTCAGCCGTGTGGGGGAGCCACTGCATGAATCCGTTGGAGAGCTGATTACTTTGTTAATTGATTGATGTGCATTATTTAACATGATTTAATGAATATTGTGCAGAATTATCAAATTACCTAACATAATTACGGGCTTTTACAGCTTTCCAACGACAATGTCATACGTCTAATTTCATTGCCTACAACTAGCGGTAGAACCATTACGCTGCACCATGTTTTGCCCATTACGAAATACCGCCAAAATTCATAACATAAGAATACCCTTAAACACAGCATAGGTATTGTATTTTTGCTTAAATTTGAATGACACTTTTGGGGATGGGTTAAGTCAAAGCCAGTTCGACCGCGCGCGTCATGATCAATGAACATGTGAAACTAACCCAAGTCTTTTGTTTACTCGCCTTTTCTGTAAATTTATTTCTTCTCATTTACATCTAAATACATAGAATGGGAAAGGTTCCAAAGATGTGCGAGATAATAGTAGCATCATCAATTCCAGAATAATTAAGATTTGAGCCCCAAAAACGAGTCAAGTATTCTATAATGCCAATAACATTCTAATCTTAATATTAACTGCATTGTGAATGGTGAACTATGGAACTAGATAGCTTTAAGTTATTCGTACGCATTTAAATGACTTTGAATTTGACTTTTGACTTTTAGCTTGAGTGATCTGGGCCTGAATGTTATGTCTTATGTCGTTATGTGCTTCAAAAATGTAATTATAATTAAAGTTTACCTTGAAACCAGCTTATTTACACATAACAATGTATAATTTGTACATGCAGACTCGAGTGACTAATTAATATGTCCCCATTTTCTGATTGACTGGTGGTGGTTGGTGTTGAGTGCGAGCTTTATACTCAAAACAACTTAAATATAGAGATTTAAAGTTTGACGTTTTAAATGAATAGGTAATTAGATTGAAAGTAATTATCTACAAATATCATCTCAATTCTTGTTTTACTGCGTCTTGTGAATAGAGATAAAGTAATTACTGGCACGCGTCAGCCAGATTCAATCGGCAGAAGTATTCCGGCTATCAATTTAATAATAGCATGGGAATTCACAAATGGTTAATTCACGCGATGTATTAGGCTGCCGGCGGCTATTCCTTATTTGTTAACTGAATTCTTTTAAGTTGAAATAAAAAAAACGCTGTTTTTGACGTTCAAATGCTAATTTGCTAAAGAATTTTTAACCGCAAAACGTTAGGTTAGGATTAGGTCTGAACTTTTGCCGACGATAATTATGGCTAACTAGAGAGATGGTTAGGAAAATTGCATATCGATTTACACCTATAAAAATTTAATATTCTAAATTTCTTTATACCTACTTGGATTTTTGCTATTATTTATTCATACAAAGTTAATTCAAATTGTCAGATCTAGGATTTCATTTATATAGCATTCGTGTGAACTAGGTATCCCAATTCGGACAAAATAACGTTTGTTGGGGTAGGATTCTTTACTAGGGAGCATGATTTTGCTAACTAAAGTAAAATAGGTTTAAAAAAATCGCTACCATTGCCAATATGCCAGAGCATACAACTAAAATATTAAGATATTTTTAATTCGTGTATTTAAACGCCGAGAGTCATTTCCTTTTTATATGTAATTTTTTGCTTACATTCTGAAAAATAGGTTAACTCGGACTCGGACCCGAGTTAGTAGCAATGATCAGTTCACATTTTCATATGTATAATATACCCATTTTTGGACCACACAGCGTGGTTGGGTAAAGCTTTACTGAATTTAATTTTGTCTAATTAAGCTAAACGCGCTCGAAATCTCTATGTTGGTACTTGCTTAAAATATTAAATGTAACATATAAATTAACAGAAAGGCTCGCTTTATATACGCAGAGCCCTATCTATTATATAAATATAGCTATTATTATTGCACTGTGTGGATCATGAATTAATCTGATGTTCCATAAACAAAATGAGCCAGTTAGCTATACATAGACACAGAATAATAAAATTCCTGAATGTGTTTTACGATTTACGATCCATCTAAACATCCCTTCCTAACTGATCTGTTGATAGAGACGATAAAAAATGAATCTGTCTCAAGGTTTCAAGCTCACCTGTGTTAGTGCTCTGTGATGTACACAGGGATTGTCAATTCATGGCACAGGAAATAAAAACGTACGTACGGACGAACCCTTTTGTTACTCTCAAGCCACATTATACGACTTAACGATCATTAATTAAGAATAATTGTATGCTCTTCAGTAAATTATGTATATGAACTGGTCTACATTTATGATTACTCCATACATCCACAAGTACTCTTGAACCAAACCAAGCCAAGCCAGTGGCCTCGGCCAACCTTACACACGTATTTGTATATTCCAATTATTATGCGTTACTCGTAACAATAAAGTTCGCTAAACCAATATATAACGATTCTTAGGGTGCGATCATGGAGTCGAATATGTCCAACTAGGCGCAAGAACACATTTGTAAAGGTTAGGGTGGCATATAGTATGCGATCACGAGAGCGCACGACTTTTGACTTCCCAACGCCGTATCTCATGTGTCATTTGGTCTAAAATGACGCGAATTGGACCTGTAAACCTGCGACGGGTTATGTCCATAAGATACCGTTACCAACTCGGCGTGCTAATTCAGAGGGGAGACCTACCTTAAGCGCTTATTACTCTACGCGATCATTTGTATTGTCTACACTGTAAAGTACAGCAGACTGGACTGGATGAATAATTTAATTACGCGCAGTATAGGAGTAGGTATTGGATTTAATATCGTGACAAGTTTTTAATTATTATCTTCCTTAGGATAAATCAACTTTGGGTGCAGATTAGAAATCCCTGATGTGTTGTGTTTTTTACGCATGGAAGACTCATTCATAATGTCATGACGTATTTAACGCAGTAGATTGGAAGATTGGAAGGTCCATGAGCTTACAGCAGTTAAGCTAATCGCTATAGCTATTACAGCTATTATGGCTATGACTTTAAAAATTTAGCCCTATAGCCATATGGATCCACATTTCACACTTACGTGATGCATATGAGCCTATATGGGTATTTACATTTTAATATTTGCATACCTACTGTTATATGCTTTGACTATGAATGACGCCACATTACATGCAGGTGTACCAATGGCGTGGCGTAAGATATTATGCCTTTGTGTATATCAAAGCGGAAATACTTGTAATGGGATTAATAAGTGTGTAATTACTGGGCTAACTTGACTTTGAATTTCGTGGTATCGTGATCTGTGTTACATTGTGTAGGGTGTTGGTATAGGTACTTATTGCATCTTCGTTTATTTGCAGAATGCACGGCGTGCATAAGATTAGGTTTAGTTACGTATTTCGTTTGCATTTTAAAAAATTCGTTGCCTACATACAATGTCCAGATTCATGTATTTATGTTACGGCAGAAACACCGAAACGCTTTCAAAGCTTTTAAAACTACGGAATCTAGGCAGCGAGGACAAACCTACAGTGGAAGCACTTTGGGAAATCCAATGATTATTTTTAGAAAAGCTCTTCTAAAATTTGAACCAAGGGTGATCATGCGTTCATATTTTAAAGCTAACCTGACCTTAACTAACTTAAGCAAATCATTATGGCCGGCCAATTGTATTTAAAACACTACTAGAGATGCGTATTGGAAAAATTTTAGTTGAACGGATGTCAACCAAGCAAGTCAGCATTGATGCTATCACACATTACATGTTTTAGACCAAAACGGTTTTATGGGATGATCCTTACCGTCCAGTCTGTTCGCCTGTCTATCCGCAGTATTAGATATGCAAGAGTTAAAACTTGCAGCAAAATCGTTGTGCGATATGAATGAAAATGCTATGAAGCGATTTTTCTTTGCTCAAAATCAGCCAATCCTTCGGGTCCCAAGCTGCTGACAAGCATGTTTTTTTAATATGTTCACCATATTCAAATCGAGCTAATTTTATATTGTATTCTTTAAATCAACTTTCAGACTAAATCAAGATGACGCATTTAAATACCGTTGGATCTGTAGGCAAAGGAGCTGCTGGGCTTTTCCTGTTCTTAGCCCTAGCTCCGGTTCTCACACTCCAAAATCAATACTGCTCAATTACTAGCCAGCATACGCTGTGCAAATTCCAGGTAAGCATCAGCTTGATTATGATTATGAATGTAACACCTGCGTTTAATATGTTGTAACCGTAGACCACCAGGTGATAGTCGCACGTCAGGAAATTCATATACATAAATACATATATGCATATTCATATAATAGCTTGGATTTTTTTTTTTAAATCGTGGAGATATCTATGTACATCTTTCGTCAATGTAATCTGGAAAAACAAATGTGTTGCATAATGGTACAGCCTATAAATCTCTGACTTTCTGAACAGACTACAAGAAGCATGATTTGATGAAGGACATCGTACTAATTCTATTTGCGTAGGTATATGCAAGTGGCTATTAAGAGTGAAAATGCTGGATTTTTTACATCCCGCTCTAGTACAATACAATAAAGCACGCTAAAATATTACCTAGCTTATCTGTAGCTACGTCGTAAAATAATTCCCAGAGGGCAGTCGTGCATAAATTAGTCAATAATTAATATCGATTACTTTTCCTGGCGACAAAAAGTGCTTAGGTCTGTACCTTATAATATCATTAAATTTACATCGATGAAAATGTCTTAGTAGTTTGATTTTAATGTGATTTGGCGTGGCATGTTTAAAGGAATCCCAGTATGCACCCACGATAATAACATTACCATTAGCATTTTAACATCCGCCTTTTGCCTATTCATCAAAATAGTCTGGTATGGGGCCTCCTCGTTTAGTTTACAATATGAAATAAACAATAGATTTTAAAGTTAGGTATAGTGCTATCGTCTGTGATCGGACTGCAATCATACGTGGTAATGTTAGCAGACCCTGATCACAGATTATACCTGATCAAATGTTCGATTGAAGGAAGATTCATTCACGATTAGTCGATTTTCAAATGACTGGCATGACTAGATCAAGTTCATCGATTAGGAATGTTGTATGTTATGATATGAATGCTCTATAGCATGTTATTTACTGAATGCATTATTTTAATCGTCAATTTGAATTACCTGTCGATAGGGAATTACTTTTAAATAGGCTAAACTGCTGTTAAGCACGAGTATGAGTAATTCTGCGTGTGTTTGGTTAATATTCGGCAATTCAAGGCTTTTTCAGGATATTCTTCCGGCACGCGACCAAATTCTTATAAAGTGCATTTGACGGATTTGATACCGTTGAGTTTATTCAGAATTTGCATAAAGTGTAAAATTATTGTTTCAAAAAGATACATAGTTTTACCTGTCCGCAAAAACTGCAAGCGAAAAGGTAATCCCAAATTCCAAATATTGGCGTCAACGCATCTGCGTCTCCGGTAGTGCATACATGTTTGCGAATTTGCATAATTCACACTTCTCACCATTTCTTCTAAACAGGCTTTATTGCATGGTTTGGTTATCAAACCTTCTTTGGCTATAAAATAAACAAATGCATATACTAGCTAGTATAGCTTGATAAGTGCATGATTTAAGTGCAATTACGCGTCGGTGTACTCTACCTTGTTTTGCATTTCCCATATCAGTGAATAATAATCCCAGAAATCCGCATTCTATCAGCTGTACAATTACTTTGATTTTTGCTAATTTTTGTTTTCCAATTCGTTCCGTATTGTCATTGTCACTAGTGCCACTGCATCATCTGTTAATCAGGTATGACTGAAATTACGCTGAAGGCACAACCCAGACGACAGGACTAACCCATTTCCTTTATCATAATTATAATTAAGCATCAAGAGTCAAGTTTTAGTCAAAAACCTAAAGTCACGAGTCTTGATGTCTTGACTCGTTTTTATGATTTAATGAACAGAGAATAGATCTTATACAATATAGCATTGAACATTGAACGATGCTATGTATGTACGTGGGTACATAAAATTCGCTAAAAATCCCTAAAAAACTATTGTATATCTGCTGACTCACTCGCCGCGTCTCCAGACAGGAGACGAATTTATACGAACACTGTTATTTTTCCGTAATCAGGAATCCTTGGAATCAAATCAGCAATTCTAATTCAGTAACATAAACTTCATAGAACTTAGAAGAAAAATTGGTCAGAACTCGAGATTCCAATTAGGCTTCCACCCACTCAAGTCAGACAACAGCAAAATAGCTACGAATACCTATACAAAATAAATTCAATAAATGGGACCACACAGCATGTGAATTTTATGAGTGTCGAAGATCCAACCAATGTCACATAATGTCACAGTACGAATTTACAGAGCATTATTGACATTCAAATTCAAACTTCAGACCATCATTCAAATTTCAAATTAAGGAAATGACTAGCCACAGCCTATAGAGACAGTTTCTTAGTTTGGTTCTAATTTCTAAAGTAGGTTGGTAATCAATTTTTCTGTTTAGGAAATGAATAATAAAACTAACGATGAATATCCGCTGTTATCCATTGACCGTAGTAATGATGATGGTTCGAGGTCATTTATTAGTCGTATAGGGTGTAGCATTATCGTATCGTTATTGACAACCTGTCTAGTACCGTGTCGTTAATCATTGTAATTGAATTAATTCAATTCAGAGCATATGAATTAGGAATTGCATTACAGGGACATTCGGATATTTATTTCTGATGATTGTATAGATAATGCATGTTTAATGCGTTAAGGGTTATTCTTATATTTTGAATTTTGGCGGTATTTCGTTCGTAAAGATAATGGAAAAAACCTAGTCCAGTCCAGGGGAAACGCCAGTTTGTAATTTACCGCCAAATCGTAAAGCTGAGAACTAACCTAACCCAAAATGCCCTACTCATTGTGAAATGGTCCAATTTTCTTTATGCTGTTTCGTTTACAATTTTTATATTATAACATTAAGAGGAATTAATTGAGGAATTGAGCCTATTCCACCCCATACCCCGCTGCGGACGGACATAATTTTCTGTAATCCGTAGCCCAAGCCTTTTGGCTGTAACTGTAGTTGACAATTGAACATGAACATGAGGAATGCCGTATTGGGGTTGACAGAGAGATAATGAGCGTCAAGGGAGTCCATAATGGGTCAACTTTGACTCATTGACTTTGTCCCTACCTACTAAATTATCAGGAATGAGCTTCACCTTGAAATACAATCTAATACATATATTCAATATTCTGACGTGTTTAACTTGGATTTGGATTTTATTATTGTCAACCTCAACCTCAACGACGTGTATTTCTTTAAATTAATTTGTGGGTTTTAACTTGAAAAGCTAAAACTATAAGCTTTTTGCTAATGTAAATTTATTATGTCGGCTTATGCCCGATAGGATACCAGATAGTCGTGAGGGAGTCTTCTAGCTTTGGTTAGGTTCTCTATAATTTGGGCTACAGTAAGCTTGCAATCTAACCTAACTTGACATTTGAGAACCTAACCTAGCCGAAGTTATAAAACTCTCAAAAATACGGTGAGTCATGTCGCACACGAACGACAATGGTAACTTCGATAAGAAAGCAATATGATTTGTCCAATATTAAAGTTGAACAATGTGTCAGATATATAATGCCGAATTTATATATTTTTTACTGAAGAAAATTAAAAATCCGATAAAAGAAAATTGAAGTTCCGTAGCGACGTTCATATCGGCTAAATTGACGCTATTCAGTATTTTGTAATGTAGTCTATTTTATATGTATTTGAGACGAGGTTAGTAGATATTGGTCTCTTAATTTCTCGTAATTTACATATAGAACAAAACCTTTTAGGCGCAATAACAATGCAAAAACCAGGAAAATCACACAAAATTCCAAACTATTTATTTATAACAATTGAAACAAAACCAGAAGCTTATTCTACCGAATTACCATTAACTTTTCCTCGTTAACAAATTCTAATCCAGTAATTCATTTTTATTAACCAACCAGACAAAGGCCTCAAAACTAAATAATAGGTGGCTTGTAGAGTACAGGTAATGCCGTGTAAAGGAAGAGATTCTAAATTGTAATAACGAGCGAGTCAGCATGGGGTCGTCATTACGATCATTAGGCTGATTTTTAGCCGCTCAAAACCGTGAAGGCCAATTCGTGCAAGTATGTTTGCAGTCCTACCTATAGATACGTCCTACTGTGTGCCTAAGAAAGTGTATCTGGATAATTATAATTACAATTACGCGTATGATCATGATTTGATTATGATCATGAATATAATATTCATACGTTGGGACTCTCAAAAGCTGGAACGAAGCTTCTTCCTCGGTTTGACAGCTCTAATTTGGATTGGATAATTACGTAACATGTACGCCTTGCGAATATGAATATCATACCACTACAGAAATGACAGTTGACATTGACATTCGAGATCCAATACAGATCCTCCTAATTTCAGAGTTATGTAATAAAATAACCGATCACGAAGCATATAATATGGTGTATCCAGTGGTCGCATACTGTTTTAACCAACCCTAAGTACAATATAATAAACCCATGATAACGTTAGGTCAGAAAAACCACACGATCTCAGGATCGCACACGACATCAATACAAGATTTAAATAGCATGGTATCGTATAACATTGTGCATTGCCCTATAGGCGTGGTCAAAGTCGTGACCGGACCATGGATCAAAAACGTTTAAGTTTAGATTTTAGACTGACGCTTGTCAGCTCGTTTATGAGTAGTTAATAAGCTTTAGTAAAACTAAGGTACATAGGTATGTAGAGTAATTTGCTTATGATTTTTGGATTTTTTTATCATTATAAAAGGGAGTTGGACCGAGATGCAAGACGCCGTTCGAGAGAGGAATCCCACGAGCGGACCGTGATTTAATTATGGACATGCATAATTCTGTACGGAGTCTCGTGGCCACCGGGAATGAACGCCGTGGTCGACCTGGGCCCCAGCCCACTGCTTCCAATATGAAACAAATGGTAAGGGCTATAGGCTATTGCTACATATTAGCCACTGTATTAAATATTTTAATATTGGTCTGGAAATGATAATTAATTTTCATAATAAATAGTTCAGTAGGTACCTTTTTGGTATTTATAATACGTAATTCTCATATAAATCTGCCGTAATTATTAGCAGCAAGATTTTTTATTAGCAGAATACTTCGAGCTATTACCAGATTGGCCAGAGTGTTTCGTCATATTACCGCATATTTCATAAGGATCAGAATATTTTGGGTTTTCGTTTTTTAAACGCTTTAAACTTAGTTAGATTTCATGTTAGTTCGCACGAAGGGTTGAAATTTTTACGCATAGTTCAAACTAGGTCGGTTTAATAGTTAAATGTCAAGGTGTGTCCAAAATCTTAAGTCAATGACAACCTTATACCTTAATTAAATGGAATAGGTACTAACTAATTTTAAAACGCATTACACCTGGTGTGTACTGTATAATCGTTGCATGTTCTGGCAAATGGCATTACCTAAGTTTCATGTTATGGCCCATCCTAGACCATACTGCTGTAAAACCCATTATTCATGGCTAATAAATTCCAGGATATTGCAGGGAACTGTGACCAACCCTGGATTTGCACGCATGTATATCTTATGGAGAATCTCTCTCAAATTTTAACTACGGCAGCATGGCATGCCTATTGTCCTTCCTTAAATATAATACATATACATACATACCCAATTAGAGAGTCCAAAACAGAGCCTCATTCCATACAGCACACAATAATTACAATTAAGAATTCCAAACAAGGAAGGGAACTGAACCTACTGGTACTGGCCTAATCAAGCCTTTAAATATTAAAGATATTTAGGTACCAATACCAAATACCCTGTCCCAATCATCATTGGTATATACTGTAATCCTATATACCTTATTCATAATATCCCACGATTAGCTAATTGATCAAAAATATTAAAAATCGTGACTTGATCTTGAATTAAGTTTCAATTTCATCGGGTGTAACAATAAGTTTTTAGAGATACGTATAGTATAGGATTGAACGATGAAAATGAGCCGCGTCGTCATACTCAAATTGAGAATTTTTTTTTGAGCAATTAACTCAACAGCTACGCGCTACGTCGACAGAATTCTAAATTATACCTATGTAGAACCTGTAGTGCTATGATATAAAATAAAATAAACCCATAGTGCACCCACACTGCATTGCATTAGCCTCAATTGTGCTTGGAGTAAAAACTCATGATTGTAATGACCTTTTATGTTTAGTAAATAGTAATTATTGACGTTTTTATTTGTTTGGCTTGGGTTTTTTGGGGATCGTTAACTGCATCTATAAAATACACGTGTAATGTAAAGGTGGTCTTGTTGAGTTTGAGTATACACACTTTCTTATTTCTCTCAGTGGCCGCTTCGGGCGCGAGAGTAGAAGGACTTATGTTCTCCTCTCGGCCCG
>JAQFYT010000700.1:0-21796 GCA_034694925.1 Ceratophysella denticulata
GACAGACGGACGGACGGACAGGGGCATCCCAGTAGACCTTCTGGTCTAAAATTCTCTGGTTCCAAACTGGTGCATATGCAACTCATTGACTTCATTGAGTTTAACTGGATACAGGATGTTATTTAGCTGAAAGTTTAGTGACACTTGGGATTGGATATTGAATAGGAGTGCGGAGTGGATACTCTCAGCAAGTGTAGCTCTCCTATTCATTCCCTATCGGAATGGCACGCATATCCAGGGCCACGATCTCGGTTACTGTTGATGTTGAAGTATGGCAAAAAATCAGAGACGTTGTATTTTCTACGCCGATTTGCCTAACGGCATTCCAATTTCATTCCAGCAGAAGAGTCAGTCAGTCCAGAGAGGATCCATCGAGATCATCTATCTGCTCATGATGAGCTCTGTATCTCTGCATGTGCTCATTTGCTTTATTTTTATTAGCGTACCATGAGCAAATAGCGCAATAGTGTGGCCTTGAGTACTTCCTTCAACATTTTCATACCTCGGTACTTCCAAATACAGTAGCTGTGTTCAGTGTTAAAATTATCAAATTTTCCTAATTACAAGACTGAAGACTGCGGTTACTTGTTTGAAATCTCTTCTAAGACTACTGGTTTTTGAAATTGTTATCAGTGGTTAAGTTACCAATTCGTTCACGTGTTACTAAATACATAAGACGAATTTTGGATTTGGACTGACGACGCCCTGTGAATTGTTAAGCCCAAAAGCCATAAATTGTGCACTATGGAATTTTCGACGGAGAATGGAAAAGGTATCCGAACAAATGGGATAGTTGACGAGGAGCGTTTGAAATCTGTTTGGAGTAAGTTGGGGTGAAATGTTGTTTGGAGCCATAATATGCATTATATGACCGTGCGCTGTGAGCTTTGTGAGGATTTGGATTGCGCTGCATTTCTATTGGGCATCAGAATCATAAATCTTAAAGCGATCGCATTTGAACAGCTAAATTAGGCTCATTTGCGTAAGATGTAAACGGTATGCATTCTGTCCAACTGATATTTCGCGTGTTTCAAATTATTTTTCGTAAGGTATCCGGAAATAATTCAAATCCAGGAACCAGGTATGTACTTGGATCAATTCAGTTGTTTTACCTATTGAAGGTTTTGAATTTCTCCAAAGCTTTCTCACATGAATTGTATTTACTCTTAGTGGCTTGGCTACATACACTTTTTGCGTGTAACGTAATTGTCCGTGAATTGAATATCCATTGGGAGGTATGTTTGTTTGTTTTTCCACACGCCGAACTGAATTAAAATATAGAGCCATTGTGGTTTAGTTAGTTAATACTGCATAACTTCACGGAACTCCCCCTGGTGTTTTGATTTACCTGTTTACTTAAAGCAGTGCTTACAAAAATACATGAAGATAATTATTTTACTAACCTTGAATAAATGCATTAATATTTCAATTTCACATGTGTGCCTGCATGTACATAGTATGTGTACAGTTACGCGGTAGATCTAAGTATGTCTGCTACTGCCATACTGCCATCCCAGAAAAACATTGGAAAAACTTTGCATAATTCTCTCGATTTTATCAATTCACCTGACTACGGATGAATACACGGGATGATTTTAAGGAATTTGCATATTCTGGTCACAAGGTCACCTATAAATGTTTAAACACTTCGTGCAGAACATCTGGCGTCGTTATTTTCGGGGCTGGCAGTAATTGCTGGAAAGATGAGTCTGAAGATTTCGTAATGATCTCAAATTATGTTTGTAAAAGAAGTGTGTGGATAGCGTAACTTCAATAGTTGTAGTACCTTTGCAGATATTCTAGGTTTTATACATAGCTTAGCTTAATTGGCCTAGTCTCATCTGAAGACCATGAGTACAAGCCTTTTTGCATTTAATGAAGTGCGTTGCTGAAAAGCCGGTGGCTGTTCTGTGTTCCGTACGAATTACTTATGGAACAACAATAGATTTATAGCCTTGTTTGTGTTTTTTGCAGACGAAATGCTGGAGAATGAAAATGAAACTCTGCGCGAACGCGTGGGAGATCTGGAGAAGAAAGTTTACGAGCAACGAGACGAGATTCTCTGTCTCCGAGCTACTGTGGCTGATGTCCTTCGACGCCTTACTAACCTTGAGGGAAGCAGTAATCGAGGTAAGCACTGCAGTTTTATCCGAATTTTATCTAGGACTAGTCATTAGATTCCTCATTAAATTAAACTCTAAAATTATACCCGAATGTTTGACAGTATAAGTATTTTTTTAAATTACCATTGAATCACACACACCTAGGAATATATAAATAATTATTGTAATAAATATTTACGACAATAGTACTTGCCAACATTAGAATTATACGGTAGACATTTATGTTCTATTCAAGTATTTCCCATTTCGCCTAATTATCGTGCAGAAAAACTCATCTTCAAATCATAAAACATATATTTTGCAAAATACAACAATTATTCCAGCAAGGCTTTACCTGTTGTCGTCGTCAGATGGGATGTACGTATAACCTGTCATTACTTGCGAGCAATTTGGGCTTACAATCAAATGAATAATTAGAGTGCGGGTTTTCATAAAATTACAGGACTAAGCACAAGGCATAGTTTCGCTAATTTGGTTTCTGGTTTTAGCTATAAAATATAAAACGAGTTTTCCTACCTCAATGCGTACTGATACGGATACGAGCAATACCGACCAGTCCTACCTATCTACTTGTTTTAATGTCTGAGTTTACAGTGAATAGTTCGCTTAGAATAATCATTATCATTGTAAATCACTAGTAGATAAATATTAAGCTGGAAATAACGTCACAAAATTAGCAATTGTCCTATTGCTCAATTGCTTTGAAATACATACTAAAAGCTATGTATCCATGATACATGCGGTAATGGTGTTCCTATCCTATCCCATATCCAGTTTCATCCATCATCAAGCTGAGCTGTGTACTATGGGAAAGCATTTGTATTCTGCTCACTACAGCACTTTTATAGATTTTCTGTTACTGTCCTACAATCTACAATGCGGTAACCTACTGTTCTTTCAAGGTTACATCTGCAAAACATACAGCCCGACGCGTTCGATTTGTGTTGCATGCATTTTTCATTTAATTGATCCAGACCTAAATTGCTTGAGTGTTGTTGGGAATCGGGAATGTGCATGTGCATGTATGTGTGGGTTTGTATTTTGAAACTTCTGAAATATTCTGTCTTTTAAAAGCAGTTTTGGAATTTAAAAAATTTAAGATTAAGTCATTGAAACCATCTTTTTGTTACTGAAATTATACTTAGGTTTAGGGCACAAAGTAACACTTATTGCCCATGCCCAACTGCAAGTTTAAATGTCTCGTTGCAAAGTTTGGAAGAATGTTTATCTGCTTACTGTCGGCTTATTTAATCCACATCTTCATATTTTCCGATTGGGATTGAACATTGAACCCTAACCTCAACGAACTACATGTACCTAGTTAAGTATCCTTCTTGAGGGTTAAGGATTATTTGCATGATATGAAGTCATTTAATCCCTCTCTTGAAAATTTATTGGTTATGGAATGGGTATTATTGCATTGATATTCTCTTTTCTGTATGTCGGTTGCGGGTGGATGGACTACGCACTTATCATATTTCAATAGTTCTATGAATATACTGAGCTACTTGTAAGCGGCTTTCTAGACGTATTTCTTCGGCTAAACAAACCAAAGCATGATTGTCGACCATCGACCATCACGGAATGGTTGACTTCATCAATCCAAATTGAACCCATCGCTCAGAGGAGATACCTATATGGTACTTGACTGGCTATGAACTTAAATTATAAAGCTCGAGACCTCACTGACATGAACCAAGGAGGGGTTCGAGAGTTCGATTTCTTTGCTTCAATTTAATTGACATGGACGGACGACGATGTCAGTGCATCATGAATTTTGCCCGCATAGACGCTTTCATTTTCCCAACCCATATAATGTGAAATAGAAACTAGAAATAATTCCAAAACAGGAATGGGAGTGGAATTGATAGCATTAGCAACGAAGTCACGATCAATGTCAGACGGAACGAACACAATCCCAGACCAGACTAACAGACGCAGACCTCGTATTTCATTCTGAGAGGCGTTATTAGTATTGTGCATCTTATTTTCTCGGGCAGCATGGCCCATGGCACAGATTACATTTGTGATGTGTCAGAGCATATAGGAGATATTTATTTGGGGCTCGGATTTCCGGCATATTTAGTAAATCACGTATTTTAATACATTCCAACTTTAAATATCACAGCCAATCCAGATAACACTGGGAAGAGCGAGCAGGTGAATCCAGTTAGAATTAAAATTGAGCCTATGGACGAGGTAGCAGCGGAAGTTCAACCAATTCAAGAAATATTTAATCAATGTGTCGCGAGTTTCGCGACAGTACCTCAGTCTCAATCAAAACCAAGTATTCCCGAGAAAGTTTATCTTCCTGCAACGCATGACACAGTATGTTTCAGATGCCAGAGAACTGGACACTATGCATATGGCTGCAGACGAAAAAGAGTGAACCGACGTCCCATCAAAACACCACAGGCGACAGATAGAAAGAAGACATTATCGAATCGAGATGTCATCAAAACAGCCAGTGCCCCAGATAGGAAGAAGACTTTATCGGAAAAATTCAAAGAATTACTTGGGGATAAATGTCCGAAAGAATTTAAGGTTTCAACTTCAGTTAGGCTACCGAAATACAAAGACACCAATGAAGAAGCCGTCAAAACGACCAAAGAATTCGAGAAAATCCAGTCTGTAGTTAGTGCGAGGCCTGATGAGGAGTATCGGCATATAAAGGATTGGGAGTTTGCAAAGCCTGAGGAAGATATGAACGACGACGACGACCGTGACTTGACACATTGGCGGAACGAATTGATGTACGCAAGACACGAGTGCGAATTTTAAAAATGTAATCCAAGATGGTATACAATTCAAACCATAGAATTTAAAGGATAAGTGACATTCATACTTCAACTATTAAATGCAATCCGAGGAAGGATTGCAACCAAATTAGATTAACGTTAAGGAATGTAAGGAATTTGGCGTCTCTCATCAGGAATGTCCGCTAATCTAATTAAATGAATACTTTTGGAGCCAAATTAGCACATGTTTATACCTAGTTATTATATGGAACGTATAGAAACTGAGTAAGTGCGATTAATATGTGGAATCCGTATTGACAATCTCTTATACTCTAAATTAATCCAGACCAGAGCTAACATTCTTATACCTACATACTAAAGCAATTAGTACATATTTAGTCCGACGAGGAGCTTTAATTATTGGCATATTGTTTCTGATGACTGAGAATATTTATTTACCATGAATATTATAAATACAAACTATTTTCTTAACTGACAGTTCACCTATGTATTTGGGTTGTACATGTGAAATACCTAGTTTTGATTTTGACCATGGACGGACAAAACTGCATTGTTTAAAGCAGTTATTTATGGCATCACATTACAAGTGCGACTAGAAAGTATTCACCCCAGATGCATTGAAAATATTAATATATTGTACTTCCAAGACATCGAAATCGTGATCGACGCAATTCTACTTAAATATTATTCCTGACCATTGTTGCAGTTTGCAGTCAATGAAAAACAAATAGCGAAATATGTGCATGGTATCTGTAAAACGAAACTTATTGGAGGCTGCTGTTGGTCTGAAGCGTGATATTCTTTCTGTCGTGTTTGCATTGTTTCTAAATCCATTGGCTAAACTCCTTAAATGCGTGTGTTGACTGACTTAGAGCTTAACTGATTCGAACACTCCACATTTCCTTGTCAGATTAGCATAATGTCAAATGTCAGTGTGTCAGTCAGGCGTGGTGGTGTTGTTGGCTTTATGCGAGACAGACACACACAGGCGAAAATTCTTATATTTTGCTCGGAGTTCTTTCACCTCCACGTCGTCCACGCGAAACTCGTAATCTCAGCTTAGTCTTTTGCTCTAAATTTTTGCCTTATCTTATCTGAGCGTTGCATGCGTAGTCGATGAATTCAGGGTAGAGGTAGACGCTAAAATAATTCGGAAGGAAACAATAGTAAAATTTTATGAGGCTCATTCATGCACCATCGTGTAAGAACAATAATGCATGGGTTAGGTAGATATTTGGTTAGGTACATACATTGGTTCCGAGTTCCGAATAATAATCTGCGTCTTATTCGCTCCTAAGTCCTTCAATGCGTACATATGCTAAATATTGTTGTGTCGTTGTACCCACACTGGATACCGGATGACAGGATATTGAATTATCCACCCAATTATGTTATTTCGGGATTATTAATTTCGGAATAAGTACAGTAGATAGGCACATAGGTCCGAAAATACGATTCCTATTTGGTACACATAAATTCTGTATTACAGTAAAGCAACGCATCCGTCGACGCCTTTCTGAAATTCAGAATATTGATATATTGGATTCGATATCGGAATTCCGTAATTACATACTACGCTATTTTCGGAAGTAGATTGTGTCAATATTTTCGATGATTCCTTCGTCAAAAGTAATTTAAATCCAATTTCTCGCTCACAAATATTTGAAGTGCAGAACAATAAATAAAACAGAGCTACATTGAAGCTCACTGTTTTCTATTTTAATTATAGAGTATATCTTGGCCCAGGTTTCAATTAGATTTAATTGGTTGTTTTCCTAGCCTGTCCAACTCCAGCAACAATTTAGTCGATGCTCCAGCAAGGATTCACCACACATATTGCCCATGCCTAACTATTAGTCTGTCCACGAATACTTTTAGTTTGTCACAAAAAACCTCCATAACAGCAGTCATAAATATTTAATGTTAATATCAATGCGCATATTCGATAGAGATATTTCATACCTAAAGTGAACTCAAAAACCTTAGGGAGTTCAGTTGGACGCCAAGTAAGTGACAGTTTGGCTCTGGGAACACCAGGACAAAAGCTCTTGCTGTGTGTGTGGTAATAACCTAAAAATACTACTTTTAAACTACTTGGAGTTTTATTTTATTATCCTACAACAAACCATAACTGTAAAGCACCATATGCGGTATTTTTATAGATATTGCACTCTCGCTCACCACACATTCAGAATTCAGACTAATAACATTTTGTGACGAATTGCACTTCCCATTTCCCCTTACCAATACTTTGAGAAACGCAAGCTGTCACAATAAGACGTTTCACGCCTTGGATAGATTTATTAGTGAACACGGGAAGAACCGCGTCAGTGTGTGGCATGGCAAATGGAGTTAATTTCAGGCTTTTTATAGGATTCGTTCTGAACAGTTTGAATCGTTTTTAGAATAGAATGGGATTCAGACAGGAAATTGAAAGTTTATTTTGAGTCCTGAGACAACCAAAAAACCAACATAATTAAGCTAGCGGATGATATTAATGGTTGTTTGAAATTGAAAGTGACTCGAGTGGTATTTTTTATTTTCTATTTATACACAATTCACATGTGCATTACGTTTGGTTGTTCAGAGATAATGTGTAGCACAATGGCGTCCTATATGTAAGAGTGTGAGCGTGGTTAAGCTAAAGTAAAATACATTATTGAAGATTAAAAATTGAAACGTAATATTGAAGGAAAGCGAAAGTATTGTGTGATGTCCCGAGTGCCAACAAAGAAGTGTTGATATGATGACTGGCACCAAAAAAGCTCGACTAAATGAGTTTTCTTTCATATTTGTTTACAGCCATCAGTGCTCCACCACACTTACATTTGAAGGAAGCGGCGGGTGGGCGGTTACGGATCTATCCAACAAATTCAGAGCCGAATCGGGTGGATTGGAGAAGAACCAACGTCGGCCACACCAACGGACATCATCAGCCAACTTTAAACGGAAATAAGTACGTAGTTTTATTAAATTTTTAATGCCATAATACATAGTGCGGGCGATTAGCAGTAATCAGGAATGCTTGGAGTTCAGCAGTATTAGAAGTCTTAATTATTTGATTACCTATTCTAAAAATAACATAATTCGGCAATTGTCGTCCTTCCAACTGTCGTTGAATTCGTTTGTAGCCCTAAACTTGACAAATTAGTAAATAATAGTGATTGACTAGTGTTAGGATACAGGAAGGCACGACATTCGTACGTTAAATAAATACAAGCCCAAACATAAACACTGACAAGGTACATATCTACCTTCAAGGGTTTAAAATTTGGGATACCCATGTGCGTGAGTGCATGTGTAAGGCAAGTGCATGTGTACGTTCTTTCTTCGATTTTGTGAAGGTAAATTTGCTACATGCCATGACCATGTATAATTACTTTGTCAATAGATTTGTTTTCATTTTCAAAGATCGCTGTATTAGTACAAGCATTGATTTCATAAATTGCCTAATAACGTTATTATCTGAGAATATTCAAGTTTTTCAAAAAAAAAAATACTTCCTAGTTTCAATTCAATTCAAGACGATTTGTATGATGCGGAAAAGCACTTTCAATGTTTATATCTTCACCTTCCGACTTTTGTATGACGGAGCCTTTCCGCAAAGATGCTGTTAAAATAAATATTAACATTGCATTGCGTAACTTCCGTTTCAGTTTTCAAAGAAAAGAACTCCTTTGTTAGGCACTCCAGTATAGTACCTAACATGACAGACAGGATGCTAGATCCATAAGAGAAAATACTAAATCGTCAAGTTAATCACTAATCCTTGATTTAATGAGTCAGACTTATCATTATACAGAGCTCTGTAAAGTTAGAAGTAACTATACGAGAATTCGTGTCCTAGACCTGATAGAGTTTGTCATGCAGCTGTATGGTAAATATAACCTTGGTCAAGCTCAAGCCTAATTATACGGCTCATTAAACCTGAATTTCTTAATTTTCCTTGATATTCTGCCTAATGACCAGGCGATAATTGAGGATCGGTTTGAATTTTTCAGTAGGAGAACGAATCAGCTCCATCAGTCCACAGGCTCACTTCACTCGGCCGACAGTCAGAGTTCGAACGGATTGTCACCATCTCCCACCCCCTCGCCCTACCGTGTTTCCCCTGCACCCAGAACACCCGCTCCCACACCCACATCCAATCACCATCCCCAGCGGAACGGTGGAACCAACGGAACACCCTCACCTTTAGCCAATAAGCGCTGGAGCTCCACTAGCGACTTCCATAGCAGTAATCCTTCCCTCTTCTCACCAAACAGTGCAATGTCGGTCAGGTGAGTAAAATTATACGTCAAAAGTTACGTCCATGTTCAAATAGTACTTGGACCAAACGGTCAGCAGTCAAAAGTCAAAGTCGGGCGTTATTTTAACCGAAGGAATCATTTGAAGCCTTCTGGCACAATTCGTTGTTAGGTAATATTATTAGCATTAGCTAACTTGAACCGTCGAACGGTGAAGTTCTACACATTTCGTCACAGCCTGAAGAAAATTTAGACTTTTCGAGCATTCGTCTAGTGTTAACGTCGCACCTTTCATGGAAATAAATGTTTCAGCAATTCTTTCTATGAAACCAAGTTAAGCATTGTCATCATCATCACTGAATTATTTAAAATTGAAGTTCAACTTTCATATTTTCCTTGCTGTATTTATCACATGAAAAAGAAGACAATATTATCTGCATTAGGAAAAAATCAGTCTCATACACACTACATACATATACAACATAGAGTTGGAAGATTTCGAGTGCATAAGGTAGATAGCATTTTTGTTTTGCGGATTACCGAAAATGCATAAAAACGAATTTGCCTACTGCATGAATAATTCAAAAGGTTAAAGCCTGACCATTAGGAAAGGCTCAACATTTACACAATTGATTCAGTCACTAACATTACAATTAAGCTGGAGCCTGTTGTTTGCACAGTGAATAGAACCATTCTAAGCTATTGTTTTAGTGTGTATAGTGTATGGTATTGCGTATTGCTAACTCTCGCATTATAAAATCAGGCTTTCAGGAAACGGAAATCCTTGAATCTGAATCGTGAAATAATATTCTATACACCGTAGGTAAGTTTAATGCCTGGCGTTGGAATGGAATTCCATTGGAACTTCTGCGATTAAATAAAACGGGATATTTATTTCATGATAAATAGAATGAAAATGGCATAGCTCAACATAAACCCGCATTATTAGTTGCATTTCCATTTCCCCATCCACACCTGTTTCTCTTCCGGGAGATTTACAGATTTACTCCGCCCGTTACAAAGTAAAGTGTGTTTGTACTAAAACCTAATCTCCGTTCCTCGTTCATTCTGCAAAGTCATTAAATACGTTGGGAGACAATGATAAGACTTCACTTACTTTTTTATGAGCGGCAAACATCTGTAGGAGATAAGAAAAATGTCTGATTGTTTTTCAAGACAAATCTGCTCAACTGGAAAGTATGTATAGAGGTAGTGCCAATATTTCGTATAGTAGATCAGAATGAGATACATTGCATAGTTTACTCAAACATGTGCGACCAATGGAATTTTTCACTTTTTTTGCGAAACGCGTATGTGTACGTGAAAGAGGAATGCGTGAATACGTATTTATGTACTTCTTTGGGTTAATTCACTGGGAACATAATTCCCAGAGGAAAATACAGATTAGCTATGACAGTTTTGTTGTGATTCGTTGTTCGTATTTCATATTACCGTTAACCTGTCAAAAAATTAGACGGTGGGAATACACGGGGAACAAGATAAGCCATCAATGTCTCGTAAATCAGACAATACTGTTAAATTGCTGTTATAGTACTAAACTTGTTTAATATTGCACATTAAAATTTGATAAGTTAATATTTATTTATACGATTATTTGTGCGCTGTGTTGTTTTTTCGCAACTGTTTTTTGTGCGCTAAGTTGTATCCTAGCACATACGTAATATTTAAATTGAAAGTACATATTGATCCGCGCAGAAATATAACTGCATTTTGGCGCGTTGGACAATGGGATTTATAAGTAACACAGTGGCATTTTTCGATGCAATGAAAAAATAGTCTGCAATGAAAAGGAAGAATTTTGCAATAAGAAATGGAATGTTGCAGTAAGGAAAATTGGTATATAATTTCAAAGGTAAGGTTAGTTGTTTGGTAATTTGGGTATTTCAAAAACACAACCCAACCTGTAGAACGGATCAATCTCGTCCGCCAACGTTTTACCTGCCCTAACCTAACTAATATCTCTGCCATGCAGACTTTTTGCAAAAGTCTTCTTTTTCATTGCAGATTCTATTTTCCCATTGCACGTTTATATATATCCCTTTATAATATATGTTACACGTGTAATTTTAGAATAAAGCTGACAAATTGTGTGACTAAATAGCACCAAAATTGCATTGCATTTGTTTGAGTTTGTAAACCACTTACAATATTATCTGTAAAATTATTTACGTTTGATTATTTGTGTTGACTGTGATTCGATTTCTTTTTAATTTATTTTATGTGTTTTGTTTTCGCTTCTAACACGACACAAAAACAACGCCACGGCACGTTCACTCCTTAACCTCCACGTGAAAACACCACACTCTAGACATGGGTATGATTTTACTAATTACATTGTTTTAATTACTCGGCTAAAATAAGCATGAGAGCCAAATCAGCAGCGGATAAGGAAGGCTCACATAACAGCTTGCATGTAATCAACTTATCATTAACTTTTATTTCTTTTACTACTTTTACATTTTCATTTTTACATTTTTCAATAATGCAACCATAATTAGTAAAACCGCTTTTGCCAAAAGTGAGATTGATTAATGTTAATTACAAATTCGTTGAGTTTTTTTGCACATTTTCTCCTTTTTTGTGCATTATATTAATGTATATTCAGGTTTCTCGTCGCAGTTTTATTAATTTACCGGCTATACATAGTCAGTCATAGACGGACGTTGAGTTCATTTAATACAATTAGTTGATTTAGTGATTGAGGAATTTACTAATTGACTTCTATTATTCTCTTAATTTAAACATGGACAGTACAAAAGATGCCACGTTCAACTCGGAAGAAGGAACGATTCGAGTCTTCCTTCGCGGCCGCCCTATTAACCTCTATCTCCCAAATTCCCTCGTGGACAACTACAGCCTGTCTCGTGTCGCAACGGCTCCCGTCGCTAAACTTCGGCTTGAATGGGTGTAAGTTCCTTTCTTTCGTGCTTGGTTTTTATTGCGGATTTTGATTGATTGGGACATGGTTAGTTAATGACTTGATTGATACGGACCTTTATCACAATATGAATACGAATTGAATAGCAACTGTCCTTATACCTGCTTTAAGCATTATGCATTGTGCCTTTACTATGCATAATTTGACGATCCGAGCGACAGCAGATTTCAATTTCAACAAGGCTTGATTGATCCGTGCGACGTGTTCCGATGAACGATAGCGCTACCAAGGATCAATTTTGTTCTTTGTTCATGTAATGACTTTGAGAAAGTGATAAGCTCTTTTCGTACCTGACAAATTTTATACCAAGAAAAGTGGTTCACTGGACTAAACCAAAGTATTCAGGAATCTTTTATTACAAACTAATCGCTTTATACCACAAATTACGATCAGCTCCCCTGCAGCCATACGTTATACACAGAAAATAATATACAAATGACCTGCATTTTGGACAAAGGCGAGCAAATTAGGACGCTGCAAATAAAAGTGTTTAGCTAGATACCTAAGTACAAAGAAGATTTCCTTGAACAAGTGAAAGCTGGTTTAAATATTTAAAGAGACAGTTTCAGAATATTCAAAAATTGCATTTTTTGAATGTATGACTATGACTGACTTGAGAATTAGTACGTAATTGTGATGAAATTCTCACGGAGATGTACTCACGTTGCATTTTATCTGTTGTGCACTGAAGGGAGAATTAAATTAAACACTTACCTAGTTAAAAAACGCTGAGAAATTGTAAATAATATACTTTACAACGAAATTATAAAAGAAATTCCTTCTTACTTGCTAAACCTAATTAAATAACCTAAGGCACACCTTGTTAACTGTTAATCTGATTTGACGTTCTGCAGACTTACCTACATTACATTGCATGATGAACATACCTAATACTAACGTCAAGAATTTACGAGTGCATAATCGGATCCTCAAACCGGTTTTTCTAATCTTGAAGCTCTGAATGAAATACTTGTTACACTTTTCACTAATAAATTTCACTGAATGAGTATATAAGTTACTTTACTCTCCTTTGATATTTCCTTGGAATTTCCTGAAATAGTAGCCCATCAAACAAAAGTGTGAAGATTTTACCCACAAATAAAACTTAAAAATTAGGTCACACGAAAATCCCAGGACCACGACTCCTATTGTACTTGAGCTTGACACTGAACGAATTGAGCTTATTTACTCAAATAATGAAAGAGAGGTTCTATTTACTATTCCAAATTCACTTGCAGTCTCTCCACAAGTGGTCTCTTCTTACCTGCCTTTCATTATTGTAACGGTAGAATAGTCAACAAATTCGTTTTGGTTCTGAACCTTGATTTGTTCTCTGATTTGCACGTTTTGGTACAAATTGAAGTAATTGACTGGAATGACGGAGGAGCGTACACACACAACAGATGAAATGGAAGTGGCTTACTTCCCTACATTTTTAATTATTACTCCATTACATGTGTAGAGCGGTAATGTATTTATTAATAAAATGCTTGCAGATATGGATATCGAGGGCGTGACTGTCGATCAAATCTCTACTACTTGCCCACTGGGGAATTGGTGTACTTCATGGCCGCCGTCGTTATTCTCTACAATGTGGAGGAACAGCAGCAACGACATTACTTGGGTCATAACGATGATGTCAAATGGTAAGTAATATTTTGGAACTTCAGCGTTTGCAATTTTATTTACAACTTGTGAAACGCTAACTTCGAATTAGAAAATTTCAATCTAATAGGGACTCATATTAGACATTTGCAAAAAAATTTATGGTCAACCTTTATTTCGTGAACTCACACGTGGAAGATTTATAAAATGGCGAATATTGTGGCAGAAAAGTTCAATTAATTGGGCAATTTCATACAAACACGGGGTGTGTCTCAAAACTAATGACCCACACAGTGTTCAAAATTCTATATCACCGGATATGGAATATTTCAAAGGCTGAAAATGTGTCTATTCGTTGACAAAGCGATTTCGGTCTAAACCCCTTAGGCGGAAATAATAGCCCGTTCAGTTTTAGTTTAAATTTAATAAAACATCATATAACTCAAATAATAATAATAAACCAGGATTTTTCACAAACGTGTTTTCTCATAAAGATACGAATCGGAACAATATGAGAAAGAGAGACATGAAGACTTTTTATCAAAAACTGCATAAACTTGTTCGTTTTACTCGGCCTCTACTTTATTGACATTTAAAGTATATTGTAGGTATGTACCTGAATTGGGTTAAACAAATAATTAAGTCTACGACGTCAAAGTAGGGCTAATCAAGCTAATAATTTATTGTACAATACAATATATAATGTAGGTATCTCTGTCTCTTGAAATCTGCGGCTTCCCTCTCAGGTTCTTAAGGACATGTACAACATATGAAATATAAGATATGTTAGTAGTATAATACATGTACTGCATATATAGGTACACGGTATGTTCCTATTGGTCATTCATAACTCATAACGGGAACGCCGGTAAAAACTACAGCTAATTTAATACATCAGTACGGAAACAACACACTAAAAAGCAGGAACATATTCAGAGGAATAGTACCCTCTTAGCTTATAGATTTACATTTTTTGCATAATTATGCTTTCTGAAGTAGGTAATACGGTCTAGTTCTATGTAGTGCATGCTTGTATGCACAAAGACTTCAAGTACACGTTTCTTCCCCTTCCCTCGTAATGACATGTGAATTATTGACATAAAAGTTTCATCTGAGAATTGAGAACCATCTGAACTTCAAATCATTCTGAAGATTTGAATGTGAAGTAGACTCTGCTACATAGTTTGAATGAATTAGTCGGTGCATATAGTAATAGTACATATAATGGCCAGTTTTATTAGGCGTTCGGTTCATGTAGATAGAATGTTGGCTGACGAGACAAAACCACTTGTTCCAGAGATGAGCTTCCTACGAAGCACGTACGACGCGTGAACTTGAATTTTTAAGGGTTACACCTTACAGCTACCTATACCCACAATAGGTACCACTTATTTCTTCCACAAGTCAATTGCTCAATTGACATCGAGATCTGAATCTGAATCTCGAGTGTATAAGCTTGAAGCTAAGTGGATGAGATGAGACTTTGATTGCATTGAAATTTCCACTTCGCTTCGCTTGGTGCTCGTTTCTATTGACGTAAATTGGTTTTGGAATTTAGTTTTCATCTCAGAATAAGCATGGACTGAATGGAACAATTCAATTTTAGATCAGAAAGGGTGTATTGGGATAAACTGCCGCCTTACATGCCTTAAAACTCGCAGCAAAGTTGTCGTGCGATGAAAAAGCTATGAGACAAATTTGATTTAAAAATCTGCAGAGCAAAAGAGAAAAAAATCTAGCTATATATTCAAACACGTTTTTTCGGAAGCCAACTCGTAGTGCGATTAAAAACTTATGAAACGCGTACCCACTTTTATAAAACGGAGAAACAAAAGTTTCCTTTTCCTGTGTCGTTCAATAGGGAGGCATTTACTATGGGACCTACCCTATTCGTGAATTTTAATTCGCAAACAATTTCGAAACTCACGGAATAACCGCAGTAAATTCATGCTCATTTTCAGTTAACTATGCGCACACTATACACGACACTGACCAAAGCGTGTTATGACCGATGGCAAGTTCATGATGGTAACGTGGACCGTGCCCTTTTGTGGCTAAATTCACTAAAATCATGACCTATTCTTGTTATTCAATTTCAGCTTGGCAATCCACCCGAATAAATTGGTTGTGGCCACGGGTCAGTGTGCGGGTCATGACAAGAAGGAAGGAAAGGTGAGAAGATTGAAACAAAATTACTCTCCACTTTACATATAACGGGGAAATTGTATTTTCTATTGTATTACGATAAAATGAACTTTCCATATGCATTTTTGTTTCGTTCAAGGTAGGCAATGTGCAGTGCCCAGGCAGTTTTACATTTAAGTTAGTACCTTCTGCCCAAAACTTGACTAATAAACATCTCAATTCCATTCTGAGCAGTAAATCACAATTTATGAACCTACCCCACCTGAAGAAGTTTAATGACCTCGTGCAATATTTGTACAACGACAAGGCTCCTTGTTTGTTTGAACGTCAAATACCGACATGGTAAATTGTAATTTATTAACATTTCAGGCTCATGTGCGTATATGGAATTCAGTGAGCTTGCACACCCTTCATGTCATCGGCATTGGTGACTTTGACCGCTCAATCTGCTGTCTCTCCTTCTCCAAAGCGGTGAGTGACTGATAAGACGCTCTTATGCTTGATGTAACATTGAATGATGCATGAAGTCAAGGAATCCATCCCATGAGAATGAGATGAGCGACAGATCTTGACATTATATTAATTTTTCAAACCCTACTGCGTTGGCATCGACTCGGACAGCATTTAAAACAATAACGGCTTTGATTTTTATTCGGACTATTGTAATATGAACCGTATATTTGATTAATTTCATTCGCAGGATGGCGGTGCTTTACTCTGCGTAATTGACGAGTCAAGTGAGCATATTATCTCAGTGTGGGACTGGCAAAAAGGTGACAAGGGTCAGAAATTGGCGGAAAATAAGGTATTTTTTTTTTTTAGAAAACTATATATACCTATGAGTTTGAATAAAGACTTGACAACAAGCAAAATGTTTCTGAAATCTCACAAACGAACATTTTTAGTGTTCCGGTGACACAGTTGTAGCAATGGAATTCCACCCGCTGGATAAGAATACGATCATTTCCTGTGGCAAGAGTCACATTTCCTTCTGGACATATGAAACCGCGCTGTACAAGAAGTTGGGTATTTTTGACACTCGGGACAAGCCAAAGTATGTCACATGCCTGGCTTTTACTGGAACAGGAGACGTATTGTCCGGAGACTCATCGGGAAATATTCTAATTTGGGCTCGTGGAACTAATGTTGTGGCAAAAGCTATTCGTGGAGCTCATGAAGGGCCCGTTTTCAGCATTTTTACGATGAAGGACGGCGAGATCTTGACTGGAGGCGGGAAGGATTGCCGGGTCCTTCAGTGGGACCCAGAAATGATCAAAGCGGAAATGGAGACTGTGGTAAGTTTACGTTTTAATTTCAAAATAGTACAAAACAATGCTATAGCCTTGGTTAACCACGGTGCTTATGTCGCAGATTCCCGAGCAGTACGGTCCAGTTAGGACCATCACCGAAGGCCGTGGGAACCAACTGGTCGTCGGTACGACGAAGAACTGCATTTTGGCCGGGAGTTTCCAGCTCCCATTCCAGCTCATTGTTCAGGGTCATACGGATGAGCTCTGGGGCTTAGCCACACATCCCGAACAACAACAATTCATCACGGGTGGACATGACAAGATGCTCGTTCTCTGGGACTCACTCTCCCACACGGCTGTCTGGTCACTTGATTTTGACGTGAGTGGCGTACCGGAATATTACCGATATGACATGAGCAAAATAGGAAACCTGAGAGTTCATTATTTTCTTCGGCTAATATGGTTATTCCGTGAGCAGGAACAAGTTCAATCGGCAACCTTTTCCCCAGACGGACAGGTAATTGTGGTGGGAACGCTGTTGGGACATTGGTTTGCCATATCGGCTGAAACAAGGGAAATATTCTCGCATCACAATGACGGCACGGAGCCAATTCAGGTAAATTGAAATCATCCGGAAATGTTAATCGTAACATGCTTCGCCTTAAAAAACAAAAGAATCTCTCAAACCCGTTTTACACGCCTATCTAATTAGGCGCTCATGTATCTGAACAATCCAACCACGGTGATTTGGCTAAAACCGTGAAAATCAAAGAATCTGATATCAGATTTGTTCCGTAATCGCAGATTCGCCCTAAACCCGCCTATTTAATACGAAAATATAGACCAAGCCGACATTAATTGTGCCAAAGCTGTGTCGGATATAACTTTACCTGTTTAAAACGCATTAATTATTCTCTCGTTCAACACTTTAATTTACGAATACATTACATATTTTACTGTTTGAATAGGTGGTAAGATTCTCACCGGATGGGAAAATGCTCGCAATTGGTTCACGAGACAATGTCATTTACATCTACCAAGTGAGCGACTCCTACCAAAAGTACAATCGTATCGGTCGTTGCTCTGTAAGTAAACATGTTCCTTCATTCCTTTTCATTATGCAAAAGACAAACTAACATGCTCAACTACATGTCGAGAATTATGACATTCCTGCCTTGAACTTGAACAACAACTACAACGTCTTTCAATAATATACCATGTCACTCAGTCGCGTTTAGATGGAGATGTGATAAAATCATATAAAACGGTTTTTATTCAGAAAGAAAAATACATTACTATGCATTATTCTGCCTGATGAAAACCCGTTTTTCCTCATTTTCAAGTCCAATTGAACATTTTTTTCTTATTTTGTTTGATAAAGGGTCACTCCAGCTTTATCTCACATTTGGATTGGTCCAGCGATAGTACTTTTATTCAAAGTAATTCGGGAGACTACGAGCTTCTTTACTGTAAGTGAATCGACATCTGACATCAGCGGATATGTAAACACGTTATGAAAAAAATTCTAAAGTAAAAAGCACAAATGTGTTTCTCTATGAATTACAGGGAATGCGTCAGTTTGTCGCCAAATCCCGCAGAGTTCCCAGTTACGTGACACGGAGTGGTCAAGTCAGACGTGTACTTTGACCGCCGTGACTATTGGAGTCTGGCCTGAGAATGCTGACGGGACGGATGTCAATGCTTGTGACCGGTCAAACGACAAGAAATTAGTTGCTACTGGAGATGATTTCGGTCGTGTAAAGCTCTATGCGTCACCGGTTACTCAGCCAAAAGTGAGACTTTACATTATCAATGCAATTAAAAATAGCGTTATGTTATCTACCTATATTATAAATGTATTTATATATTTATATATATATATATATATATTAATTTCATCTAATCTTTTATGATTTCAGTCATTGTGTCACAGCTATGGAGGACACAGCAGTCATGTTACAAATATAGAATTTCTGCAAGATGACACGCGTCTGATTAGTGCGGGTGGTCGAGACTCGAGTGTTATGCAATGGGTCATTTGTTAAAATGCGATTGGATTGGAATTGGAATAGCAAATACCGCAGAATTCTAATCTACCCTCCAACCCTAATCTTCGTTAATCCCAGCTCTTCACTTGTCAGCCTTTTAACTATACCTGCAATTGCAATGTATAGCGATTTAGAGTAATAAACTCGTGGAAAATTGTGTATGTTGTAGTGCCGAGTCAAGCATCCAATGAATTTTCGACTTGTTGTGTACACGTAAATTATTGCCAAAAATTCTGAATATCGCAAATTGCAAATTGACAAGCTTTTCATATACCAAAAATCCACTCACTTCCCGGACGCTACTGATGAGTTAAGGTATATACTGTACTGTGCTTGTTCAGCCAGCAAACTCTATATCTATTCATATCTAATTATATCATATCATTGACTTAGACTTACAATTAGTATTTAATCGAGTTGATTTCATTTTTAATTCGTAACGCCACTACTGCTTGAAGGGCCGTACAAGTGTAAACACGCTTGTTATGTAAGATTTAGATTAACATTAAGTGTATCTGCAAGTGTATCTTTTAATAGAAATGTATTTTAATGCCAAGTTAGGTTATTAGTTACAGGGCCACTAGCCACACCACTACTGGAGAGAATATATTCAAGTGATTATTATTTATAGATAATAGAATGGTCTATGACTATGTTTACTGGAGTTCTTACGTATGAATAAAGAGAACGTAATCTTAAATATTTATAGTGAAGATACTTACATTTTACAAAATATGGATCTGAAACTTGCACAAGTCCCTTTTTTCTGAGGAGGTGAGGTGAAAGCATATTTAGTTCCAAACCCGATGGCCTTCTTTCTTGATTTGGGATTCATCCAACACATGTAACAGCTTCCCACGTGTCATCTCCTTCATCTCATCTAAGCCTAATGTATAGGCAATATTTTGGAGTTTCTTTACCTCTTCGATCAAACTCGAGGATGTCAAACTACCAAATTCTGTGCAAATACAATTGAATATTAAAATATATTAAAATATATATTAAAATTAAAATTAAACTAATATGGCTACAAATAATTTCAAAGTGGAAGCAATAAAATCTTACGATGAAGTAGGTTGATGTCTTCTGGATCCAAACCTTGAGCCCAACTACCTGAATGATCCGTCTCTCCTGTCTTCAGACGATTCTTGATCAGAATTTGCTTGGCCGTAGTAGGTACTGTAAGATTAAAGTCATTGGCACGATTATTATGCTGATTAGAATTCTATACGCACTCACTTCACAGTACACATTAATACTTACGGTTCTGTGGCCAGAGATCAGGGGATGATCGGTCCAATCTCTCTGAGCTCTTGAGCTGGTCCTCAAGAGAAACTTCTACGTCTGGAACGTTCTCTGCGGGCTGTGGAAGTAGGTTCTGATCCGTCATAAACAATTCATGTTCCTGCTCATCCGTGAGCTCATCTTCAAGTTGAATACTTGCTACCGCCGCTTCTGTTCCTGCCTCGGTACCGTCAATCTCGATCCCTATTTATATAGTATGCACATAACAAAAACTGAATTAAACAGCAAAAACCTTTAGTGCTATATGCTATAGACACTGTATTTCTTGTATTCATTTTTTTGTAGTAAATGTCACCATCCCCATTTCCCCATTTACGATACCAAGTAATAAAAATAAACTTAAAATATTACGACTGACGTACCAACTCCTTCTGTCCCGTTGTCTTCAGGATTCTCTAAATCCGTTGGAGCAAACACATTTTCCAGCTCTCCTTCAAAATTCAAATCCGACTCCGAATCGACTGACTCCATTTCTCTGGTAAGACGAATTTACCTGAAACGATAGAAAAATGGAGGACTGTACTGTATGATCTGCACTATATTAAAATCTCAAAGTCCAAATACAGATATTGGAGCAAATCTGCTCTCAATAAATAGTACATTCAATTCAAAGCTAAGTATATTATGCTACTTATTCTTTATTCAATCAAGTCACATGGTAAGTATCGTTTCATAAGAAATACTTTTGTACTCAAAGTTCGGATTTTGAAATAAAAAAAACTGCTGGAGACACAGGTTTATAGTGCATACTTATTATGAGCTAGCATACAGTACCAGGTATGACAATCAACCAACAGTCTTGCATGGTATTGTCAGATTTTGCTCACAATCACAATCTCTGACTCACTCCTAATAAGTCCCATGAAACCAGGTCTCATAGATATGACATATTAATACGTCAAACGTCAAATCAAAATTGTCTTATCTATTTAATATTACATATATATCTCAAACAATTCCAAACAATTCTTAATCTTAGTACTTGAAATTTCTGTACACATACGCGATTGATTGGGCGTTAGCCATGTCAATAAATACATGATGATGATGATGAATATTACATATTATATTATGGAAAAATGCTAAAGACACGAGCATAGTCGTTAGGTAGTTACCGAACAGCCGCGTTCTATCGTAGACCGAGACCGAGACCGCGCACAGCAATGTGTGGCGTTACAGTGTCTCATAATGGCTCTTGGTGAGTTGAGTAGTTGTGGTATAGTTTCACAAGCTCGCTCACCTCTATGCTGAGGCGAAAAACTAGACCGATACGCTACGTTGTAAATATTTCAGAGTATATGGCGTAAAGGGCCCGTCCCTGCTGGTAGACCTGTCGGAGCTGTGTATTTACACTC
>JAQFYT010000701.1:0-21783 GCA_034694925.1 Ceratophysella denticulata
GCTCTAGCTAAGGTATTTTGTTTTTGTATTTTTTTTTTGTTGAAAAATTATAACCGTCATAATCCATAACCTTATTATTTTGAATATTTTATGCTGTTGCTTTAGTTTCCGCCAACTGTACAAGACGATCTTTACTTAGGATTGGATGGAGAAGGATGAGTATCTTATCAAATTCATTAGGGGTAAGACCATAGATATGTTACAGTTTACTTGAATCTGTATTGTAAATGTAGCATGTACCGTTACTTTTGAACGATAAAACTAGATAAAACCCCAAAATCTCGTCTGAATCGACTGCTTTAAATTTTGTTAATAAGTACCTATTCTCCTCATATGGTTTGTGAACACAAATTTTATGATTTTTCGATCATTGTAAATGAAATATAGGTTTAGAAAACGAGTACCTAGGTATTACAAATATAAGAATCAAGAAAAAATGGTGCTATGTTGACTGGGATCTGTATTATTGAATTGAACGTGCAGTTCGATGGATATTTAAATATCGTTGGAAGGATATATTTCCCATTCAGAAGCGATACCAACGTGAATTCTTCATGTCAGCCTGTCATTCAAAACAACTTTAAACGGATGGGGCTCAAGTGTGAGTTGTCCAAGTTTAGGATCTAGCGTAGGTTTAGATTCCCCAACCTCTGGAACAATGCTGAAGCGTTGAACTAAACTTGTGATGAATAGAAACAACTGATCTCGGGCCAGAACTTCGCCGAGACAAGAACGTTTACCAATTGAAAACGGGATGAGTGATTCATGGCGTTCTGCCTTGGTTCCATCTTTGCTCAGAAATCGTTCTGGACGAAAGTTCTCAGGGTCACCCCATACCGCGGGGTCATAATGGGTCGAATATATGCTGGAATACACTGCAGTGCCTTTGGGAATCAAATAGCCATGAAACTCTACGTTTTCCGTCACTGCATGCGGTGCTCCGTACGAGACGATAGACGTTATCCGCATCAGTTCCATGATGAATGATTCCGTGTACGGCAGCCTGTACGTGTTATGTAGTAGAATTTAATAAAAAAAATTTGCATAAGCATTAACAATACATTTGCAAAAATAAGTAATCGACCTATTACGATCCGCCAAGCTAGGCCATCTTGATTTCCCTACAACTCGGTCAAGTTCGTTCTGAATCCTTGTCTGAACATTCTGGTAATGAAGCAAGTAGAGAACTGCCCAATTTAAAGTTGTGGACGTCGTTTCTGATCCAGCAAGGAAGAAATCCGCCATTACCGATTGTAGCGAGTTTTCTGCATAAAATGCAGTACAATAAAAATACAACATGTGAATCCTAATTTGAAGCTAAATTTTAATAGATTTCAATCGCAGATACTCAAGTTCGCACCTGCTTTGCTTTCATGAAAAATCGAACTTGGATCCGTTGTTTTCTGAGCTTCCTGCAAGTAAACGTCAATGAAATCTCTATTGTAGCCTTCTTGAAGCTTTTCTTTGTGTTCTGCAATGGTTTCATGAAAAAGCTTTTGACGGGGTTCAAGTAACTTCAATAAATAATTCCAACCGCTCCAATTTGGGAACATTTTAGCAATTCTTGGGTAGAAGAAGATTAATAGGCTTTTGCCCTTGCCTCCCATTATTGCATGGACCATGCTGTAAAAATAAATTATCAGAGAATGGGCATATTATGGCAAATTTTTAAACGTTATGTTACTAATTATGTTTATGTTACCGTGTAGTAAGGCTTTAGCATTTAAAACTTACGTCTCCAACTGATCCAGAATAGCGACTATTGTGGGGTCATCCTGGGCATAACGCTTCCCGCTCAGAATAGTCCAGAGCACATTAACCACAGCCAAACTAAAGCGACGATGAAGGTCTATAGCTTTTCCATTATGTGTTTTGACCCAATCCAAGAAATCCATTACTTCGTCCATGATACCGCTTTCTAAACTTTTTTTGCCGAAACCAAAGTCACGTAAATTTCGTAGTGCGAATCTTCTTTGAGCAACCCAATTTTGTCCTTGAGCGAGGATTATACCTTGAATATACGGATTCAAGTTCGATTAATTTAAATTCAATAGATCACCCAAGATGCTAACGCATAATAATATTTCTCAAAAGAGCATACCAGAAGTACCACCCGAAATAAATAGTTCTGCAGCTTCTTTGTCAGGCCTACCGTTGAAAGCTGGATGGTTGAAGGCTTCTTTAATCAGGTTTGCACCGTGAAGTACAACTGCCCTAGATTTATTAGTGCAAATGAATGCCAGAAAAATAAAATACCTTTTAATATAGTTTATGATTTCACCAACTCTTCATTCCCCAATCGGACACTAAAGATCGGCCCATAAATTGTGGCATATCGCTGGAAGGCAAGATGCATTTTGTCTCCTATCGATACGAGATTTCCAAGGATAGGAATTCCCATGGGGCCTAAAGAGTGAAGCATTCAAGAAAATTACTACGTATTTCATTGTTAATCTTAAAATTCGTTAATTTACGACCCTGACTCTTGATTCTAATGTATCTCACCTGGTGGATATCTTTTCCGACGGTTTCCATAAATCCATAACACTAGTACAGCTAATAAGAGGAAAGGGCTAATGTAGCTCAATATCATTTTCAGCTAATTAATGTGAATTTAATGTTATCGAATTAAGAGCATACTCGTATTTAATGCTCATGTAGAGCTTACAATGAAAGCATCCTTCTGTTTGCTCCCTCCTCAGATGGTCAAATGGTAGGTAAATCCAGTATTCAAGCGAGTAATAGCCCCGTGAAATTCAACAACACGTAATTATAGAACGAGTTTTCGTTTATAATAATACCTGGAGAATGAAGTTGTCGACCTCTTCCCAACAACACGCAAAAAACACAAACTGCAAATATTTGAAACTCCACTTCTTCTTTTTTCGACTGGTTTTTCTTGAGGAGAATTTAAAATGCAAATCCGATGAATTATTCAATGCAATAAAAAATTGCGAGCCGTATCTGTATACCGTAAAGATTCGATTCAAAGCCCCGGCTAATCTTCAGGTTACTTATGATGGGTACCTCGTTCAGAAGAACTAACCTGGCCTATGTAAATGTAGAATGGGTGAATCTCCTGACAATGAAGGGTGTACGGATACCCACACAAGTATGGCCAGTGGTCTCTCCATGAGTAACAGTTCGCTTATTCAGAATTGGTGATGGGTATGTAAATCTGCTTTTCCGTAAATCTACCCAACCAAAACATAATTATCACACATAAGACTACTAGCAACAGCAACCACTCCTGCTAGTACCTTAGCATTCCAACTACCCTACATTATAACTATTAACTTTGAACGCATAGAACATCAAATTGTCATAAACTTTTGCGTGCGATTTGATCCCAAATATGAAGCCTTAATTAGGGATACCTGATTTAACTTGAACGAACTGACGGCGACTCAACTAAAACTTTACTCACAACAATCTATTATTCGAACTCTGAACCAAGTTACACAAGTTTTTGTGTAATTTTCATGTTATTTAAATAATAGCCTCGTCCATTTCTGCTCCACAAGTTGGTTTATTCACTTTCGGTGGAGCTCAAGCTATTAATTACACAGCAAAAGAGCACATGCTCAAACAAATGAATCTTGCTTTTGAAAACTTATAACAAACCTAAATAAAAGTGTTATCATTTTGAGCATTTTATGCTCCTGCTTTAATTTTGGCCCACTGTACAGGATATTCTCTATTTAGTTTAGATTGGATGACGAGAGATGAGCATCTTTTTATCATTAAAATTAATTCACTTTTGACAGTATCAATAGTCAAATTTTCTATTTCAAAAATTAATCCGAGGTAAAATTAAAAAATGTAGCCAACTACCGTTGTAGGGCAACTGTTTCTGAAATCAGTACTCGAAACAACAAAGCTCTTTTCGTTAATCACAAACAGAGAAATTCTATTTTGTGTAAATAATTTATTATGTGGAGTTTATAATGGGCTGAAAAATAAGCTTGTGAGTGACGGATTTTGTAAGCTGCTTATGAGACAATATCCAATACGCTTACAGCATTTGTCTATCCGCGCAGTTCAAATCCGTCACAACCTTATTTTTCAGCCCATTGTAACATGCGAAATCTTTAGGCGACGGATAACTTTTAATTCAACGTCGAATATCGGCATTAATATTTATTTACGACTAGTATTCATTTTCAGATCCGTATTTACAACCTGTCTTTTAAAACAACTTTAAACGGATAGGGTCCAAGTGTGAGCTGTCCAAGTTTAGGATCTAGCGTAGGTTTAGATTTTCCAACCTCTGGAACAATGTTGTAACGTTGGACTAAACTTGTGATGAATAGAAACAACTGATCTCTGGCCAGAACTTCACCAAGACACGACCGTTTGCCAATTGAAAACGGGATGAGTGATTCATGGCGTTCTGCCTGGGTTCCATCTTTGCTCAGAAATCGCTCTGGACGAAAGTTCTCGGGGTCACCCCAAACCGCGGGGTCATGATGGGTCGAATAAAGGCTGGGGTATACGGAAGTGCCTTTGGGAATCAAGTATCCATGGAACTCCACGTCTTCCGTCACGGCATGCGGTACTCCGAACGAGGCGATAGACGCTATCCGCATTAGTTCCATGATGAATGATTCCGTGTACGGCAGCCTGTACGGGTTATGTTGTACAATTTTATTAAAGAATTTGCATCAAAATTTAGAACTCATTTATATTAATAAGTTCGACCTATTTCGATCCGCCAGGCTCGGCCATCTTGACTTCCCTACAACTCGGTCAAGTTCGTTTTGAATCCTTGTCTGAACATCTTGGTAATGAAGCAAGTACAGAACTGCCCAATTTAAAGTTGTGGACGTCGTGTCTGAGCCGGCAATAAAGAAGTCCGCCATTACCGACTGTAACGAATTTTCTGTGTATATTGAAGTACAATAAAAATATAACATGTGAACCTTAATTTACAGTTACAGTTAATACATTGTGATCTCAGGTACTCAAGTTCAGACCTGCATTGCTTTCATAAAAGCTCGAACTTGGATCTGTTGTCTTATGAACTTTCTTCAGGTACACGTCTATGAAATCTCTTGCGTAGTCTTCTTGAAGCGTTTGCTTGTGTTTTTCAATGCTTTCATGAAATTTTTTTTGCCGAGGTTCAAGTAACTTCAATAAATAATTCCAACCGCTCCAATTTGGGAACATTTTTGCGATTTTCGGGTAGAAGAGGATTAACAGGCTTTTGCCCTTACCGCCCAATATAGCATGGGCCATGCTGGAAGAACAAATAAACACAGTAATCTATGCATACTGTGGTTAATTTTCATAAATTATGTTATAAATCCCCTGCAATAGTCTTGGAATCTCAAGCTTACGTCTCCAACTGATCCAGAATCGAAACTAGTTTGGGGTCATCCTGAGCATAACGCTTTCCACTCAGAATAGTCCAGAGGACATTGACCGTGGCCAAACTAAAACGACGATGAAGGTCAATAGGTTGCTCATTCTGGATTTTGATCCAATCCACAAAATCTGTTACTTCGTTCATAATACCGCTTTCCATGCTATTTTTACCAAACCCAAAGTCTAGTAAATTTCGAAGTGTGAAACTTCTTTGATCAATCCAGTTTCGTCCTTGACCGAGGATTATACCTTGAATATAATAAAAAAAATTAAAATCAATAGGTCAACTAAGCAGGGTAACAATTACTTTGCAATGTATAAGTCTCTAAAAGCAGCATACCAGAAGTAGTACCACCGGAAAGAAAGATTTAAGGCTTCTTTGTCTGGCCTTCCGCTGAAAGCTGGATGGTTTTTGATTGATTGATTGATTGACCTTTATTTAAGTGTAGAATTGGGTTACAGCAAATATTACTTTTACATAATAAGGTTGAATTATCGAATGACAAAACATGCTGGTTTCCGCCCACATACACGGGGTAATCTATACTATAGCTAACTTGTATCATTTGGTGTCATAATCTGTTGGCTTTCTGTGTTCCAGGAGTTAGTTAAGCATGGGGACGATCGCGGACACGGCAGTGAGCGTAGCAAGGAGCCGAGTTCATCGGGAATTTGTTTATAGTGCCGCATCTCTGCTCACTCTACCCTTCATCTACTTTTCTCAGATCCATGTGGATCAAATTAGCTGGATTCTGACCAACCATGAGCTTCCCTTCGAGACTATGCTCTACATTGGTCTCATGGAAATATTCAAAGTAGCCCTCAGTATTCGTCTTTATCCAACGCCAGATACTCTCAATCCTAATCTGGACTCGATTGGAACTGGACTCCCAATATTCGGCTCTGGTGAAGGAGACGCAAAGACTGGGTTTCGTCTTCCCTACACCAAGAAAGACACGGGCACTGGACATGGACATGCCAGTAAAACTTCCGGCGGTGCTGAGTCACCCGAAAAATCGAAACAGGTGAGATGATCTATAAGTCTAAGGGCTTAATTCCTTGTAATTCGAATTTGATTTGACTTATTTTAACCAGTCTCCTAATAAATTACAGTTTCTTGAACTACTGAAGGGTGCATTCTGCTTCACCATCTCCGTTGGAATTTGTCACGTTCTCCTCGTCTTGTTCGGTGCACCGGTGCTTGAGTATGATTCAGAATGATTTAAAAAGAATAGATTACATTTATGTGCTGAAGCTGAATGTCTAACGAAACCTGTTTCATTGATAGAGACTGGAAACTCACACTTCAGTTCAGTTTTGTTCTAGTCTGCTGGTTGTTTTGTCCACTTTGCATGGTATTTCGGCCTGCGGTTGTCATTTCCGAAATTTTCTACATCAGGTATGTATTCCAACTTCCAAATGGCTGAGAAATGCAATTGTAATACTTTTTGATATTCACATAATACTTGTAAACCAAAATAATTCGGTGTTATTTATTTTGTAATCTCAGCTTATGGGATTCACTGTGTAGCGCTCTGGTGCTTGCAAAATGGAGGTTTCTGATTACTGTGGCGGGAACCTGGGCCGGAGCCATTGTTGTGCCCCTTGACTGGGACCGTCCTTGGCAGAAGTGGCCAATCCCGTGTCTCTCTGCAGCCGTAATGTCTCACCTCTTAGTCAACTTAATTTATTTTATTTATCTCACATATGTGCTTCATGGATCCAGTGTAAAGAATTACTTATTCCCTAAGCGTACAAATAAAGTGAAAAGCTTCTAAGGATCAAACTCAGATGATCTAACACAGTCAAATCGTAGTATGTTGTAATATTCGCCTTTTTTATTGATCTTATAATTTTGTGGGCTTATCAGTCTGTATCACTTATGTAACATACACATTCTTCTGAAGGAACAAGCAGGTTGGGTTACTATTTTCTATTTTGTTTGTAGTCGACTACATATTGGTATTCTAATTATTCTAAAGTACCAACCCTTTCCATTCAGAAAATCGTGCTTTTAACTACGAACTACTGAATATTCGCCTACGGTTTTCATAAGAGTTATATTTTATTACTACGAAACCGTCTGGGAGTCAGGTAATTAAGGTACACAATTTTATAATGGGATAATGTTCCAATTTCATTCAAGAATCCCAGCTTGCCCAAATAAAAACCAATGAAACAGACCGGAAGCCAAAGAAACATTAAACTAAATAATTACCTTACATACTACGTACATTCAATACCATAAACCACAATCTAAATCCTAAGCCTCTAATAATAAGTGTATTTCTACTTCCAGTTTGTGTTTCACTAGCTACTAATAATGCTAATAATAATAATAATCCATCACGGGTGTGCGTGGGTGCAACATGTAACATGACGTTTCATAAATTGCAGACATAGACATTCAATTTCGACTCAATAACACAAAACTACTCCCCTGCAAATCATATACGTATAAGTTACAATTGTTTGATCTCGGAATGTGACAAATAGTGCATATAGATAGATAGTGACAAGTTCATTATACCTAGAACTTAAGTACAGCCAGCTGTTGATTTGAAATTATTATTTTGACAAATACTTTTACATGTCTTCGATTGTCTAGCTCCTTTCTGATTCCCGCTTCTGAATAATAAAGTAATGTTCCCAACGAGATGTGACACATTACCATAATCCCCAAACACAAATGATAGCTACGAATTGCAAAACAATATTCCTCTGACCTGACCTAATGTTTTCAAGAATTGGAACCGTGTTGCAGTTTTATGCAGCAACGTCGCGCTAATTAGAATATGACAGTGGCTGGATAGACTCGTAATTCATAACACAAACAGATTGAATTTTATTTACGTATTGAAGGAAATGAACCATGCCGTTAATCAAAAATTTTAAGGGACAAACCTATATCCAATATCCAATGTTTCCTAACTGCTGTGGTATTCCAATCTCCATACTTAAACTAAGATGGTGGGTGACACTTAACAGAAAATGTACTATAGAGAAATTCTACGCACAGTCTGTTCGATAGGGCATGAGGCAAAATTACTTAAGATTAGTTAATAGATTATACCATAAATCTCAGTCATTAAGCTGACATTCAACCGCAGAAATAACAAAATTGTGTAAGGTATCAATCGTAACACATTTGATTTGAGTTCTTGTAGATAATTTGATTAAGCGTTTCCACGTTGGAATAATAATATAGTTCATCTGGACATCTGTTCTCTCAATGAAAATGTACCACGCGGTGTAGTTAACACGTAACATTACCACTATTGTATGTATAAGTATATGTATATAATAATTGTATTCGGTACGCGCGGGTATAGGTAAATGACAAATTTGATAAACAGGTATATTTTCTTAGCATTACATCGGATGGGAGTAGAGGTACCAGAAATATTCATAAAACATACAACTAGTTTCAACTCTTTTAACGTTCATTTTGAAGGGATGACTGAATTATGGTTGTTGGATTCACAGACACAATATTAGCACTTGTTCACATCCGGTGGGGTAGCCAAGAACTCATCGGCTCTTTTATGATCACTCAGCGCCTTCAAGGTGTAAGTATCGTGAGGCAACTCAGACTTTCGGCGCAGCAATGGCTTATCCCTATTCTTCGCCTTAGTCACCTGAAACAGATAATCTCGGTTAAAAATATAGTGAGTTCATTCAAGGATCTAGTGATTCACAATCTCGGTTGGCGGTATTCGCTACTGAAAATTCTAGTATCGGAATGCCACAACTGCTGAGTGCATACCTCTTGAACAGGAGCCTCAAAGCGATCATAGGCCATAATTTCATCATTAGCGTCGTCTCCAGCTTGGGAACTAAACGAATCATCACGATTCCTTGGGATCTTGTTGTAATATGGATTAGCGGAAGCCAGCTCCTCAAGTTTCATCCAGACTGAGTCCCGTTTACTCAGAAATTCCTTTTCCTTCTGTCGCTGCAGTTTGTAGTTTTGCGTGCATTCGTCAAATAACTTCTGATTGATCTCCATAAATAATTTCAAGGCATTGTAGATCAACCCATGTATAGTTCTACAAGAAAATAACAGTACAGTATTATCAAAGTACCTACCAGAAAGACACAAGTACCACAAGACAAGACATAAATAATACACATATGTAGATGTAGGAAGTATTTGTAATTGTACATATAATCGATAATAATCGTATATTCCTCCTGCTCAAAGTTGTAAATGCTCAAACAGAGTATGTCTCGAATATATTAAAAAACAAACTTACTTGTTCCAGTGCGACTTTGAGTTTCGGTACAATGAAGGAAACATTATAGGAAGGATTTCAGCTGCATTATCACTGATCAAAGACATGATGTACTCATTGTTCCAATAGTAGAGGGCTCTTTCGGCAACCTAAATCATGCATAGCAGCATTAAGCTTGAGCTCTTAAAACTCAAAGTATCCCATTTACGGTCACCATCAACAGACGTAAACTTCCCATCCCAGTAGAATTAGCTATCTGAATATGACGTCAACACATTGAACTACTCAACTACTGAAACATATTCTGTGTAAATAACGTCGGCACCTGAAAATGCGGAGAAGAAACACAGCTGGCCATCTGTCTGAATAAAGGCTTCATTACTTTACGGAACTCAGCAGGTTCAATCACATCCAGAATTTCCTCCAACTCATTCAGAAACATAACCTGGAAAGTGAGATCGAAATATTGTTTTGAAATCGGGTCTCCACCCACATCACACTCAAGTACACTGGGATCAATACGGCAGTGAAAGCAATAAGGTCTTACCTCTTTGGGTGAGTGAGTTTTGGGCCAGAACTTCAAAAGAGCCATAATAACAGGTTCAGTGAGAGACGGATCTTTTTCCAAAAATTGCACTACACAATAGGCTAATTGTGGATGATAGACGGAGAGGCTCTTCACCTTATGCAACGGAAGCAGTACTTTTAAAAGAAAATTCTTGTGTTCCTCTTTCAACGGCAAGGCAAATCCGTTAATGATACTGTTGGAAAAACAAGTAAAACATTTGTCAGAATATTATATCCAAAGCATTAAGTACTTCTATTTAAGTAATGACATTCTTTGCTAATCTAAAATAAATCTGAGCATGTAGCACAGGACGGAAGAAACCGAGGAAAGTATCTTAACATTTAAAACCACAAACAAAAAATTAAACAGGTCATACATATCCTATTCCTAATTGGTAATTACCATTAAATGGAAACAGGAGAACGTAATTCAAGCTTCAATAAGTCGCATTTAATGAAGGTTTTTTCTGCAGAATAAACAGTGCGTACGAGAATATCTATTTTCATGCTCAATCGGAATAAATATATCGTAAATGTCTAGCTAAATCGATCGATAACAACAGCATCATCGCTGCATGAGTTTGAAAGCGACGAGTAATCTCCAATGAGATGGAAATAAATATTCATGGATCAATAAAGTACGAGAAGAGTGTTTGTGGTGAATTCAGACGAGAGGGGTTTGGATTTGGAGTGAAACATAGGAAGAGCATGAGGAATTTACGAATTTACCTGCCAAGTATCTCCAGAAGCTCAGCAATTCCATTATGATGTTCTGTTTCATAGATGAAACGATAGAAAATGTTGTTTATCTGCTTCCTAATGTATGCACGGAGATTAAGAAACTTTCCATAGATGCGATGAAGAGTTGTTTTTAGAAAGTCTCTTTCTCGGGGGTCCTCGGAGTCGAACAAATCCAATAACTGAAAAGAAAATGACAATATTTATTCTCCGGTTCCAATTTCATGTTATTTGTTCACAAAGCCCAGAGCAGAGCCAGGAGAAATGACAATTATTCATTCCAGGCTCAACATCCAACAAACCCACACAAGCAACTTTATGATCACTAAAAAGAAATTAAAACTGTCGTCATTTGAACTATCTTATATTGTCAAGGCTAGCAATTGTTTGAACTGTAAAACGTTAAATGAAATAAAATAGGTCGTAATTCCCTCATAATACGAAACGATAAACGTGAACAATATATACCTGAAGCACGAATTTTTGGTCAATGTACTTTTTGGCTACACTGGGCTGGAAGTCTGGGGACTCAAGAAACCTAGAATGGGGAAAATATAAAATACATAACAGGATTAGCTTGACTGTAGCGCAAGATTGAGTACTTCGCGTAGATGTGAATTGAGAAAGACGAATCATACCGAAGAAAGAAGTCGTAGACTAATTGGAGGTGAGGCCAGGCGGCTTCAAGGGTTGGCTCATCCTCTTCAGGATCAAACTCGGCTCCATTTGGGTTTGAAGACGGTGGCAATGTTCTGAACAAATTGACGGCAAACTAAAAACAAAAGAAAATATATTGTTACACGCTACATTACTCCAGTCTTCCCTACAGGGTGCCGATGTAAGCGAACTCTTCTTTACGCAAGTGAAAATTTGGGTATTTTGGATTGTGGTTTGTGTTAAGGTATACTTGAAAAGGTCATGGATTATTTTATTAAACATTCTATCTAACCTGAATAGATTTAGGAAATGCTCAGTGAAAAATGCGGAATGAGATAGATAAGATACCTACATAACATGTGTAGAATTATTTTTATCATGCGGACACTTATACGCCTATGTACGCTTTGAATACAGAATTTAATCTTGCTAAAAGCATTTCACGACATGTTCGAGTTCTTGGGTGCCTACTGCCTGTGATATGGACCGATAGCAGTCCACCGAGAGTATCTCCCGTCTACCTGTCCACTCGGGAAGACAAATCCGTATCCGTATCACCGATTGCATGTAATACCGTAATACGGCATGGCACAGCACATGCATAGCACCAATCTAAGTATGGTTCCATGAATGCAATTCAATGAGATACATCTGAAGCATGAAAGTGAAAGAAGGTACCACCCAAAGCCAACTAACAGTAACCAGCAGCCTAGCGCACGTACATAGCTCTTCGTCTCATCATTAAAACGTGATGTGTGATGTGATTTGGGTTTCTCCTGCACTCGGGGAAAGTCGTAAAGACAACAAAACGAGGAATAAATTGGAGCATCTCCTCTCACCATATTAACTGCTTCGGGATAAATGGGTTCAGTGAGAACTCCGCGCTGTGTCGTGATGAACTCGACCATCTCATGCAATGCACATCTCTTAACTTCTTTGTATTTGATGTCTGAAAGTGGGTCCGTGACAAAGTCAAAGAGGACGCCGCATTGCCGGAGTTTCTGGATGAACAGATCCTCCCTTTCCGTCGACGCCGCATCTGTGGGATTTCAAACAAGAGAAAGACAAGTTGAGAAATAAGTTAGGGAAACCTCGGGTTGTGGTTTCTGGGGAAGACACCATCATGACTCCGACCAGGCTTATGCAAAACAGGAAGACCACCACGTCTGGTCCTTCCAATTGTATGCATATAAACTTGACTTGATGATAATATACTATATAAATGTACTCTAGACTAGATCAACATCAAACGTAAATGATGCCTGTCAACTGACAACGCATGACCTTGTCAACCTACAGCAAAGCAACGCGTAATCACCACTTAGCTCTCAACAACTCGTATCCGCTCAACATCATCGCACTTCCAGAAACGTCGGCAATCAAATAATGTGTCTTTCTCTACCTAAACAAATGCTGCTCGTATTGAATATTCATCCAGACCATGAGTGAAGTCAGGCCGAAGACAATAGTTTGAATGTGAACAAATGGAAATACGCAAATAGAATAATTAGGCAGAAACGAGAAAAAACGACAATTTGCAAGAATATATCGGAGAGCCATAATGCAATGGAATAGTACTCTGTATTCTACATGCTAGTGGGAGTAAGAGTAAGCAAACTCAATCTCTATCATTACATTTATGAGCTCTCAAGAGAGTCCAAGGTTCTTCCCAAATCTTCGACTTGGTCTCCTGGGAAGGAGATAAATCGGGACTGGTTGAGGCTGACGCATAAGCGCTGTCACTCTCCGACGAATTGGCTCGTCGTCGTCTCCCCGCCCGAGATCTGGCCAAGGTCTGTTCCTGGAGTTGTTGTTCTTGTGCTCGAACCTGAGCCTGTGCGGCCTGGGCTAGGGCTTGAACTCGCAAATTATGATAGTAAATATGATTCTCGTGCGGTTGAAGATGCTGGGCCCCATACGGAGCAACAATGTTCACGCCCCCTCCGCCCGTCAAGTACACATTTGCCTCATGCCCATAAAAGTCATGGTAGTAATTCGGAATAAAAATCGGAGTCCACTGGGCGTATTCCCAGGAAGTTTCCACCATGCCAGCCCCAACTTCACCGCTTCCAGGGCTCCCAAGGTTCTTGGGATTTGTCATGCAGTACATTTTGAAACTCAAGTCGCTAGAGACAATAGAATAACCACACACTTCTTCACTTCACTATAGCTTACTAAATAGAAACACTTGAAAGTGTACACTTCACATGGTCTTCACGACAAGGGCCCACTAGTTCTCTCCCTTTTCTTTTCAGAGGTAAATACACTAATTTTCATAATGAGCTGCACACCGCACAGAGTGTCAGTGGAACATGGACTTGTAAGCAGTAAAGTAGGCAGGAATGTCAACTAGAATGGCGGCGGCTGAACTAACTCCAAGTGTGGTATCAGAAAGGTCAACACGAGTTGGGAGGAAGCTCTGCTTAGTTTCACAAGTTTAGTCAGGTTATTAAAGGAGTATTGTCTCAATTTGCGTTGTATTCCCCAACAAATCCTCTCAAAGTCATGTAACGAACAAGCTCCCTGAATGTGATTATCTGATTACCCAATGACAAGAATAGTAGGTAGGTTTGCCCGTGAGGAAGAACTCGTTCTGCGGCCAGTATTTTCCAGATATATTATTTCAGGTACAACAGGTGGGTAAACATTTAATATCTGCACTCCTGATCATTGTTATGCGGCACGAGTGGGAAATATTCAGTACATGCTAGGAGAGAGTGATAGTGATACACACCTCATGATTAGAACATTCCTCACGGGGAGAGGATGAGATAATAATAGAAAGCCCAAAGTGACAGAACAACAAAGTATCCTAAAAATGCGACTTCAATCTCACTTTTGAAACCAATCAAACAACTAAATTAGCACTTGGGCCCAATGAGCCAATCCAATCCGGATTGTAGAACCAGGGCTTAAAACTCGGAACGGAGACAAGCAACGAAACGGATCCTATTGGTTTTAATCTGAGTGAGCCTCGAGTGGACGAGCTATAGCTGAGACTATAGCCAAGAGACTATTTACAATTATTCATGAACGAGATTAGAATAATAGAATAGGCAATTGGACAGAACTAATCAAGAAGATAAGATGGGACTGAAGGTAAATTAGTACGTAAACAGCACTACGAGCTACTCTTGTACAACTCGTGGGTTAGGAGCGATTGGGCTCAGGCTCAGACGTCCAAGTCCAGGTGATTCCTTTTCCATAATAACTCTCTAATGCACTCCTATTTACTAGTACCCTCCCAATAATAACCTCCATGGAATAATTCCAAAAGGTCTCCCTGTCGTGTCGTAGTCAGGTATGGAACCGTCTTTGGGCCGCCTTCCTGGCTCCCGAGGCAGAGTCGTGGAAAATCTCTATTGTTCTCTACTACAGACGGCCATTGCGAAATACCAAATTATACTAGTTTACAGTTCATGACCAGTCAGAACCAAATTACCAGGACAAATGAATTCTTTTGAGAGCCAAGTGGAGGAAAAATGCTTTAGCTCAACCTCACCTTTCAAACATCCGAGCAGAGTCTTATCAAAGAAAAGGGCTGACAAGAATAAGAATGCCCCAGTCATAAAATTAATTATGCACTCAACACTCCTCTTATTTAAACTTAACTTAGTTATTCATGGGTTAACTATTCTAATTAGGCTCAACACGTCCGCCACACTGAAGTCATCACCTGGAATAAGTGCCCCTCATGGCATTTAGCCAATGAAACAGAGCTCTTCCCCTGATCTGCCTCCAAGATTACCCACAACTCGGAATATTTTTCTCCGAAAAATATCTCATGTCATGCTCCAGTTAACACTGTCCATGCATACTGTCCAACATTCAGGGAAGCATGTATTCCATATTTAAATATACAAGTCAAAAACGTGCCTCATCCCGATCCAAACAGAATTAAACACATTGCATTGAAGATATTCAAACCCACTACAATTCCGTATTCCGAGCTACTGAATATTTTAAATTAATCGGATTTCCATCAAAACAACCCTGTAAGTTCCGGTACAAGCCAGTTCTGAACTTTCCCTTCTCAATATGAGATTGAGTCAGGTAGCAGATCTTGTAAATGGTAAACCTTGTGCTTCTGACATTATACTAAATAATGCTGTTCATCAGCATGAGCAGATTAATGCGGGCGGTGGAGCAATTTGTATAATAGATTCACAACAGAATAGAATAGAATTAGAAAACAGGAGGTGCTAAATAGTCAAAAGTTCACAAGCTCTTGTGCCTGAGTTCTACACCAACTTGCTAATTTCAACAACACCAAATAACTCACTTCTTTTCCCGATCAATAGTGGTTATCCGTGTTAGCGCACCTGTAACTCCGGGTTTACTACTACCTTTTGTTATTTATCGTTAGTACATAGCTAAAAATTTAACTACGACTTAAAATTTCTTATTGGTTTGTCTTACGAGGCATAATGACATAATAGATAAGATTGAAAAAGCCACATGAAATCACTAAACTCTCAATGTTATGCGTGAACTATTTCCCGTACTATAAGAATACTTAATTTTAGGTATTAAATTTAGTACATCCAATGCCAACTGCCAACACAGCAACAGAACAAGTGAAGATGATCCTACGTAACTACATGAAGACATTCATATTCAAATCCGATACTACACGGGTATGAGCGTCAAAAGATATGAATTCCAACAACGAACGTCATCAAACCTGTATTTTCCAATGATCCTAAATATAGGTATTACTAGACAACAAATGTATTTAGAGTCACGTACAATTTCCTACATACAATATAGAAGTACATGCCGTGAATATTGTTTCAATTTGTCATGAATTAGCTACAATATTAACGACTCACAGTGGCTGTAGTTTACTTACTGTGAAGTGAACAGTGAACAAACTTAATGACGAAGAATAATACTCGGGTTGTTCGACTTGAGTAACATTAACATAATATTATCTACATATACCTACTTATAATAAAAATCTCCAAATACGATATAAACTAGCAAGTTTTGAATCTTCACAAGCAACCAACTAAGCCGTAATAATAATCTCAGGTGGAGATCGGTTTCATCATCAGTATTAGCAGGAATATCTTATTTCACACAACAACAAATCCATAGAGACCATATACCGCATTCTGAATACAATAATGCTAAACCTCACCTCTCCGTATTCAGGATTCGTATGGATTCAATTTGCAATATAATAGGACAACCCCATCCCCAGCCTTTGCCCTTACCTGTATTAAGTTGCACAACTTCCTTTGTGCATTCCTGTTGCCTGTCTCAATTATACCAAGGTACTACCAATGCAGATACAACAAGAGAGAACTAGAATTTCTAACCACCCTCAAACCCTACGTCATAGCATCATTATAACAAATGAGCACCGACATTTTGTACTTACTCCTATCAGCTTAGTAGCAATACCTCCAACTCCAAGTACAAGTAAAATAAAATATCCACCAGACACACGCGTCTTAACATGGACAGGTAGAGAAGAACAGCTAAAAAAAAACCCAGAATAGTCTAAATCTGGGTTACCCTCACCGCAGCAGTAGATAACGCTAATAAAACGTTTGATTTATGCTTATATGACTTTCCAAAAAATTTCGACCGGGATCAGGATCAGATCCAGGATCTTCCTAAACTTTCCTAATATTTAGCTGGATTCAGTGTTTACACTTTCTTTTTAACTCGAAGATGTAGTTAGATCATAGAAACCAGCTGCTGCTGCAAAATATCTGTCATTATATATTCTATCCCATTTATTTTCTAAAGCTATACTGTATACGTGTTGGCTAATCAAGGTTTTTTAACTAAGTATTCCCTTATTAGCTACTTATTCAGTTGTAGTTATTCTGAGTGAGTATGTATCTGTATTAGTAATTTCTTTCGTTTAGCTATTATGTATTATGGGTTAGCTGCAGCTGCATATTTATCACTCTGTTGTTTGAATTATTCAACCTCGGCTCATTATGATGAGCTCATTACGTTAAGGTGGCTGGACTTTTAGGTTCGACAGAAGAACTTTCACTCCTGATTCAAATAAATGGCAGTCATTCTTAGCCTCACAGCATATATGTACATACTTGAAATACTTAATTTTGTAGCTGCGAATGTCGAAAATGCAAATTTCATTGCTGATTTCTCAAACTCTCAGTATGATGCTAGAATGGGATACCTACGTAAGTTAATATGGTACAGCTACACCTAGTGTTTAATTCCCAAGTGAAGGGCATGCCGAGAGCAGTGTTAATCATTTCCGACAAAAATCCCAGCTTGTGCGTAAGAAGAAGATTTACCAGAACCAGCTTCTTTTTTACTCAATTATGTTAGTTAATTATGTTGCATATTCCTATTCCCAGCTCTATCATGAAAGAAATGAAATACAGCGTCTCTGAGAGTACGCACGTTAGAAATATTGCGCAAGACACATCCCCATCCCCGACCCGTTTACAATCAGCACTTTTTCAATGGTTAAAGAGTGCCTGTGACATCTGACATGACATAGGACGTGTTGAATGACAGCTAAATATCTAGCCTTGAATTAGCTCATGAGTTGACAATCCGTAGGTAGTAGACGTATCGCATCGTAACGACTTATATCCCCAGTCTCGATGGAATATAATTTTCACACCCGCACTGAGCACTTAATGGATATAGGTCATAGGTAGTCGAAATAGAGATACACAAGAAAACCATGAATTAAATATGTCGTGTAGCCTGGCCAAATCCTTTCTTTAATATTCTTACGTGAAGTGAACGTAACAGTGGGAGACGGTATGAGATAAACAACTACTCAAATTACCCTGATTCCTGATTCATAGAAAATTTTAATTTGGAATATCTCAAATCTTAGCCTGCGGCGTTTTCCATTAGGCCTAAGTAAGGCTCCTACCTACTGCAATTCTTTTTATCAAATTTTTAATTACACTGCTTGAACTAAAGCGAATTGACATAGGGGAGTTATTTTTTTTTAAACAACGATTTATTTACTCTTCCACATATTTGTGATAGGGGGGAGTTATTATTTCTGTACGTTGAACGTATAATAAGATGTTATTGTGGTTGTTCTTTCAGTAGAGCAATAAACTCTTCAGTACCTATATTTAAATGCATGGAATCGGAGATCAACGGGCCTTGGTTATTTTCCTGTCCGTGGACCGCGGGCTCAGGCTTGTACTTAATTAATTCCCAAGATTAGTTCTCACCTTTGAGGAGCCCAAGTGACTTCAGTTCTCGGTTTTTCGACAGGTTGAACCGGGAAGAGCTCTGTCGCTTATCCTTTTTTAGATACGGGGCAGCAGAATATTTCAGTTTGTTGATAGGAGTGGGAGGCGGGTTTTTGCTCGTACTGTTCCACTCATCGTTGTTCTTGTTATTTCCACCCTGTAATTTCAAATGAAAACATTAAATCAAATGTTAATTCAGTGAGTCAGTGATGCGATGATGATCAGAATGTTTGTAAAATGGAGCATGCGAGAATCCAAAGAAAGTCATGGAACATGCCATTCAACGATACTACGATACACCATAAATTATATCAGCTGACAAGATTTTATATAAGCTTGAAGATATATGTATATACCTATATATGTGATGTAATATACTTACTGGAATCTGAAACTGAAATTTTGCATCGTTTAATACAATCGTATGTACATTAGATTTGAGGGAAAAAACGTCAAGGTTTAGCTTTCCCCAATACCCGACCCGGACCCGCAATACATATTAGACAACCCTCGTATCTTGTCCGATGTACGAAGTGTGAATAGTATAGTACGTCAAATGACTTTTACTTTTACCTCTTACCTATAGCGGTGGTAGGCATACGCGGATCTAAGTACAGTATTACATAGGAATAGGAATGATACTTAAATAAATTGAAAATTGAATCGCTATTCTGCGACCTCCTAGAGGAACTAACTGGCTAATTGAAAAAGCAGAGACAAGCTGCGTGTGGTGACGGTGAGCAAATAAATTGCGGTTGTACTATGGGCAATGAGTTTACAGAATTATAATAAATATTTACTTAACCGAAACGATTCACTCTTCATTAAAACCCGCCACCACCCTGGAGAATAGATAGCAAGCATACGACCAACCAGCGAAGATGGCATACAACATAAGCCTACCCGAATAACAACGGAATAACGTCGTGCAGTTGTGCCGAACAGGTTCAGCGAGATCTAGGTCAGAATCCCAGTAGGGATCCTGGACCTAACTTTCTATACCCATCGCGAGCATGGTTTTCAATTAGAATCCTGAGTAATTAAAAATCCAGGTGTGTTTGTTCTTTAGCCAACAGTAGCTGATAGCTTTCACAGCACAGCTCGATGCAGAGGAACTCCAAATCGGAAGGAAAGGAAATTACGTCGGAAAGGAGAAACGCTCAATGAATTTGATTTGGCGACAGGAGGGGTCACCGTGTACCTTATCAATGCATAGAAGCAAAAGCATAGAAATGGAAGCATGGATAATAGGTATTCTGAGCGATCAACCATACAACTAGTACATAGCTATGCTAACGTCAGTCGGAATATTTATTACCCTATCAAAAGTCCAACTAAACTCAAGGTGTAATTCCCGATAATGCCATATATAACTTTACACGATTTCGCATAACTACCGTAAGTACAAAGTAAGTGTATACCCTAATTCTGAAAAGAGTTGTGTCGCATTAAAAAGTAACGAGTATCTTGGAACACGGTTTGATCCACGCTGTGAAATAAGTAAGTTGGTAGTTGGTGAAAGTTCATGTCTCAATTCGTGTTCTAGCCAATTTCATTGAATCGTCGTATCTTCTGCTCTCGGATCGGCTGAATTAAGCACCAACCAAAACCAATTAATGTTGTATTTTCGGGTGTAATCTAGCATCCAGCATCGAATCCAACTTGCCTTATTAATTAGATTCTAGATTCCTTTTAAAATGTCAAAGCGAGGGCGTTTGACTTTTAGTATACTTAGCTGAAACTTCGATTCGTACCGTCATCAGCAAATAATAGTAGCGAAAGATATAGTTTCTCTACTCAGAATTAGAAAGTATCTAGGAGTCAATTACGCGGTTCCATGCGGATACAGATCTATATTTCATTATGATTACGTTAAGGGTACACTTCAGAAAACTCCAACCTAAACGGATATGTAAGCTAAAGAAGTATCTACTTTCATATTCAAAACCCAGAATTGAGGTAAGAATATACTGTATTTCTATACCCTGTACCAATGTCAAGTGAGTTTAAGCATTTCAGTGAGGCCAATTGTTAAACTAAGAATTCACGTATTTTACTGGATATTGGACAACTTATACGTACTCGTATACGTATACGACTGAATGACTGACAGCTTTACAATGTTACAAGATTTGAGTTTAACCTTAACAGCTGTCGCCGAGGAAGCGGGAGGTTCAGAGAGGACAGAAAAGTAATCATGTTAGACTGTGTACAATAGTGAGAGGACGGAGAGAAATATTAAAAGAAGATCGACGAGACGAGACACGTAGATCTAGACCCAAATTTTAATCTACCTAGATATTCCTCCATGAAATCTCTTCTCGCATAAAGTATTAACTAGGCTTTAGATTCCATGTATCTCCTCTGGAGACTCCGGGGAGTAAACTTGAGAGACGACATGAAAGAATTGAAAGCCCTAACAGTTGTAGCCCAGAAAGTCAGTTCAAGAGAGTTCTTTGTGGACCGGTGAGCAGACGGAGTGTGGGTGGGGTCTAATCTTTAAATATAGGAAATAGGATCTTGCAGAAGAGACGTACATACAGGGAAGCGGCAAGTAACTAACAAAAACTAAATCAGACGATATATTAATATATCTCTATACCAGTAGTGGCTGGAGTTGGAAATATCGATCCACAAAATGGAACCCTATTTCATATCCAAAGCCAAAAATTAACTATCTATAAGTAGGTATACAGAGATACAGCTAACTATAAAATGGTCATGTGTCCATACTACAATCATTTCTCTAACTGCACTGCACAGTTGTATTTATTTTCTGAATTAATATAATATAATGTAGAACATATATATGCAACGCATAGTGGGCAGGGCAGGGGTCGGAACCGTGGGGTTCCGGTATTTCGACAGATTCGTGAAAGGTATTTCGATAAACCTTCCTAACTAACTCCAAACTCCAACAAAAAATATGTATATAACAAGTGTGTCGCTGCGCTCCACCTGCGCCTTACGGCCCTTCTCTCTACACTGAGTAAATCCGTGGTTTT
>JAQFYT010000702.1:0-21778 GCA_034694925.1 Ceratophysella denticulata
GCAATGAAATATTTTATTTTCAGCCAAATCCATTTTTTTGTGCGACACGATCCCACCTTTTCACGAAAACACAGCCTGCATGGATGTTGTCCTATCGACACAAAATTTAATACATGTACTACTGGAATAGGTATAAATCGACTGGAATGTTCAGATACCATCCATCATAATCAGGGTCTGCTTAATTGGGTCACCAAAGGTCAAGAATTGGTCATATACGTGGATTTTGTCCAAGTGACACAAAATTTGGTACATGTACTACTGGAATAGGTATAAATCTACTGGAATGTTCAGATACCATCCATCATAGTCAGGGTCAGCTTAAATGGGTCAAAAATGGGTCAAAACTGTGTATTTTGTATGTAGCGACACTAAATTTGGTACACGGCGTACAGGTCTATATAGGATACCATTAAAGCAATCTCAAACCATCACAGATTGTCGGCGTCAATTTAATGTGGTCACAGAGGTAAAAAAATGGGTCAAAAGGTATACTTAGTGGTATAAGTACTAAATCCCATGTACGTCTCACCACGATAAGTACAAGGCCTCTGTAACAACATAATACACTCTTGGGTCATCTTAAAGGGCCCAAAGAATGGGTATATCACTCTAAAACTGCAAATCATTTCATGGTAACAAGTTTATTATTAAATAAAGTCATAACATAGCTTTAGTCATTAATCTGAATCAAAACTAGGAAGTCATAAAGTAAAAATTAGCAAATTTGATTGGAATTATTAAAACACTGTTATCCATTCTGCTCGCATTCACAAAGACAAAGCGCAGTACAAGGTAGACCAGCTTTTTTGCAAGAACAGCGACCTTTGCAACCAATCTTGCAGGCACATTTAATGAGTTCCCGGCATGCAGATCCAGCTTCTGGGAGATCAGACCATACCGGACGCCATTGGCCAGATTCCAGAGTCCAACCAAAATCTGAAGGACTGGGTAGACAAAGATTACTCTTCCTGGATTGAGCCCAAATGTGACCTATTTAAATTCAAATAAAAATTTAAATTCTATTAATGTGGCTTTATGGTATAACACAAAGAGTACTGACCCGCTTGATATGCGGCTCTAAGTGTGTGATAGTGAAGAGCGGCCGATGTTGGTGGCAAGCTTTCTATCGCCCGTCCCTTTTTTGTAAATAGGTCTTTTCGCTCCGTGTTTATGTCCGTATTGTTGCTTGTTCTATTGTAGCACAAAATTGTGAAGCGCTCAATAATTTTCATGATATCTGATGTGACCAATCCAGGGGAGTCACATATTGATATAAAGGCTTCAGTACAACACTCGAACGATTTCCAGGCATCCCAACAAGACTTTTTTCCACGCCCATTGAAACTTGAGACTGTATCACATCCCGTAAAGGCATGGAAGCTAAGCACAGCTCTTGATTTCAAGGGAACGAGGGATTTAACAAGAGAATGGACCTCAATTATTCTGAAATTCTTTCCTGTTCCAAATGCTATGAACAATTGTTGTAATCCCAATATGTCTCCAAATAAGGCGACGGCGATAACCACGACATCTGTATCAACAGTTTTAATCATGACTGATTTGCACCCATGATTGACCGCGTCTTCTACGTGCAAGAAAATACGAGAGTCGGCTTCTTCATGATTGCTGGTTGTTAACGCTGACTTTGTCCCCTTCCCAAGTATTACCGTGTCCGTCCTTGTTGAAACAACATGAATGCCATGAGTAGCACTGATGAATCCATCTGCTAGGAACTTGAATAGTTCTTCCTTATTTATAGAATTCCTAAGGAATTCATGCCAGGCTTGCGGAATAATGTCATTGGGTCTAACATTTCTTCTCATACCGGTACCTCTGATTCCGCGCACATACGATTTCAAACTGTCGTCTTTATATGTGTCCCAGACGATATCAACCCTCGATGCGTTCACACTCAATGCCTGTTTTACTACATACTGATTAAACACATTACTGGAATACTCTTGAAATGTCTTGACAGCCTTTGGACTCAAAATGTTCACCAGAGCTGCACCATCGAACACAATTGCTTCACATGAAATAGGAAATATTGAAACCGCTACAAGGGACTCAAGAATTTGCATCAAGTCAGATTTTGCACCAATACGAAGGTCGCCATTGTCAGAAATTGATGGTGGAAACGATTGGTTTTCGTGTTTGAAGAACTCATCCAAATCCCCGTCTCTTGACTGGCACGCTATATAGAGTCTTGAAAACAGAGCACGATCCGCTTTAACTAGCTTTAGCATGGAGTTATTGCGAGCCACTTTTGGTTTTGCGGTCTTCAGCAGGAACAACTTATTCTTCTTAATCGGTGAGAAAATGGATACCGTTTTCTGGATTAGACGAGAATCCACATATGCCGCAAACTGAGCTTGTCCCAAATCCTCAACGATTCCAATGGTATCGATTACTTTTTCACTGGCGAATTCCGCACTGTCCAGGGTCACAAGTTCCGATTGCTCATTATCGAATGGGCTTTCCATTTCTTCAAGGACTTTTGTAAGTTCAATTACCTTGCGATTAAAATCTTTCTGAAACGACATGTACTGCTCATGATGATAGGGAACGTGTTCACTACCAGATTCGACTACAGAATCAAACTCTGTGATTAAAGTTGATATCTCAGGACCTGATACCATCCATCTTCTGAGTGAAGCCGGATCCATTAGCAATCCTACTGCACCGCCTTTTCCTTTCACATTTCCATTGTGCTGCTCATGTGCTTGATCAATAGCAATTGCGGAGAATGGGTTGTTGGTCTTGTGAACCACAAAGTTACCACGACAAAACTCGTCGTAGATATAAGGATTCTTAACAGCAAGGGACTGCATATCCCAAAGGTGAACCGGGATCCATCGAGCGTAGTTATGATGATCCAATGCAAAGAACCAAGGAACAATGATTTTCAAAGTGTTCACAATAACTCGAAGTTGCCCTCACGTTGCGAGCGGACAAGATAAAGCAGATACAGTTCCAATTGGAAGAATATATACCAGTAATGGAATCGTACGCTTTCACGACAGCGTTGCTTGCACCAAGCAGTAAAATCTAATTCGGATTCAGCACAGCTGTAAGACTTCCGCAACAATATATGGAGAGATGCTGCAGTAATTTGGTGTGAATGGCGCGTCTTAGCTATGTTGGTGACCTTCAAAAAAGAATCCGCAACCCCCGAAGTTGCTATATCAGCTTGAATCAGAGCACTTGTCCATCCGCTACCCGATATCCATTCACCGAGGAGTCTGAGCCACGCCTGTTCTATATGTAGCGCACCAAACATTAATACCAGGTGATTTTCCGAATAATCAGGCATATTCCATTGAATGATTTTGCCAATTGCATACAATGGCTGATCCATTGTAACAACGGGTACCTGTATTGGATTTAAAAATTTTGTCGCGGCAGTAACAACTTTGAATGAATGCTGGATCATCGCGAAAGAGTGTGCCTCGTCGTAAAATAGTGGTAGCAGACTTCCTGTGGTTAATTCGAATTTTGCGTCTTTTGTTCGTGTTGCGTGATAGGAAGACCAAGATGTGTCCATCTGAACCACGTCTTTATTTCCCATCTGTTCATTAATGTGGATTAGCCAATTCAGTTCTTCATCATATGCTGCTTGAACGTCTGCATCCAGTATGGAAACTTGATGGTTGAAAGTTTCTGGTAGTGAGGGCTCCTTATTCGTCACATGTACAGGTTCAACAATCGAATAGAAATCCGGCAAATGCGGAACAGACTTTGACTTGGAGGCGGGGAATCTAAGAAAGTCGATCACATCTCTCGCTCTACCATTATTTGCTGCCGATCCATGCTGAAATATTGAAATCCCAGTTCCATGAAAAGAGTCCTTTGATGTTGTAGAAGTAGGATTGTAATCAATGTTATCGACAGCTGAAGTGATGAAAGCATCGTGCTTAAAAGATAGTGGGCATACGACTTGATCATTTGTATATTGCTGGATGGCGCGATGCCCCAACTCAGAAGATATGTCCAATACTCTGTTGTAGGATATCGAAATGCCAAAGCTGTGAAGCTTTTCGACTATTTCCTTGCTTCGGGTTTTGGAATGAATCAGCAACCCAAGGTACACAGGAAGAGGAGGTTCTCTGTCTTTGCTGTGTCGAACGTTCTCCCGCCTCTCCTTCGTCGATGTTTGAGCGTTGAAGTGAATTAACTGCGACAGGCAAAGCGCTGGTTTGCTAACACTTTTACTGGTACCTTTTTTCATACTCGGGCCATATAAGATCATATCGAGTAGTGACGACAATGATTTTGAGCTTCCTGTATACTCTAATCCGGATTTGAATTGATAGTCGAAGGATGATTTGCTGGCCAGTATTTCCTTGCGTATAATTTTTGCAGCTCTTGAAAGGCACATAGCTTCATCAAACCAATCTCCCACAGATGCCAGAAACGCTTCATCTACGTCTTTTCTTGAAGCAAGTAAGTATTCCCTACCTTGCTGAATGCTTTCCATGTCCTTGAAGTATTCGAGCACCCTTTCTCTCAATCGTGTGGTATGAACATATGGGATCCTATCAGCATCCATGAAATGTGCAAGACGAATTGAGTACATTTCTGTCTACTCTGCCATTCGAAATACTTTCGTATTTCCCTGTTCACTTCGTTCTTCATTCAATAAAGTTGATCAATTCTGCGAAAACAATGCCTTCCATATTGCAAGGGTCTGTGTTTTCAATAGTGGTGCATTTAGACCGGTGTCTGTTGTAGAATGCAATGAGACAAGATAAGTGATACTTTGCTTCAGTGGCTACCATGTCTCCGCAGCTTAAATTAGCAAGTGTTTGACCATCGCACATTTCCGTAGCCAATTTACGAACCTTTGAATCCAACTCGAGCGTCATCACATTTCTGATATCTTCAGACGTTTTTTGTTCGCAGAAAAAGCAGGTTGCGTGAGGAGATGGTGCTAATTTGCGTCGCAGTGTACCACTAGTTTCTGGACTTTCTGGAGTTTTGGCCTTACGTTTAACGGCACGATTCAACTGAGTGTTGTTGAACAGCAAATAACATGAACGGTGCCAGCATGCATTCTTCTCCACAAACGTTTCCAAAAGCGTTCTATTATCATCGATCATAGTAGACACATCGATATTTAAAGGGACATCTCCTAGCTCAACGAACTGTTGGATGTTAGTTGTAAGAGATACGTAACCCGCGTCTGGAGTTGTAGTCTTAGCCTTGCGTGGACATATAAGTTTTTCGTTGGTCGTCCGCTGACAAAGTACGCAAATTTTCCAATCCAATGCAGCCATAGCTGAGGTTCAATACGAAACTGTCAAATGAAATAAGCACTAGGTTATCGTATTTTTCAACTCGATCCTGGGATCAGGTTCCACTTAAACCGGAAATTATAATAAATATTATTAACCACACCTGTAATCCCAAGGTATATCGGAATCTTTGATAATTCCTTTCCAGCCATCAGCAATCAAAACAGATGATCAGCATATCATGAACTATAAAGACCAGAAAGTGAAATTGTGAGTGAAAATGAGTTATTATAAAACACTTTAGTGAAACTTGTACTGTGGCGGTAGCGTCCATTACGATATTGTAGACATGACAGTTCACCGGCAATTATTGTGATTATTGTCGGGATGCGCGCAGCTATAATGGTGTAACGGCTGTTGCTGCCAACTGACTAAGCAACTCAAAAGTGGATTGAAAGCGTGGGTGCGGGTTGCGCGCATTGTGTATGAACTATTTAATTGAAATTGATCGACAGCAGCAGCGTACAGACAACACTGGGCAAAAACTACAGGGTGTCTTGCATATGCGTTGTGCAGATTTGTAGTTTGTAGTCTAAATGATGCCAACAGATATGATTTCTAGTCAAAATAAATGAAAAGGAAGTCGAAGGTAAGATTTGTACTATGCGCATTTAGTTTAAATCCAATATTTATGCCATAATTCAGGCGACCGAAAGCTAAAATCCACATTATAGGTTAGGGACCACCCTGTACATTTAAAAAAAAAATTGGCATGACCCTGTTATAAAATTGACAGCGAAAAATTCTGGTGGTCGCCTGACCTGTATGAAGGTATCATGCCCAGAATGAAGATGAAGACCACGATATTACTCCAAATTATATTTACTATGCTAATAATAAAGATTATTTTGCATTTAACTAAAAACTACTCTACCAAATACAATTTAAAAGCTGTAATTGTGTTGTCGCTTTGACGAAACTCACCCTTTCTGCTTCGATAGCTGGTCAAGCTGCTCCGTCAAGACGAAGAAGATTCCTCTGTCCTCGGGTCAATGCAATAGCCAGTCACCTCACCAACAGCACAAATGGCAACCAACAACAAGTGCAGGCAGTCACCAGATCAGAGCAAAGTAGAGGCCAGTTGAATATGCCGCTGAGTTTCTGGCATGCAAACCGCGGTGTGTGTTCAGTTGTGGAAATAGCAAGCACTCTACTCCAAATGCCTTTCTGACCTTTTTTCGACCTTTAGTGACCCATTTAGGCTGACCCTGGGTATGATGGATGGTATCTGAACATTTCAGTCCATCTGTAGTTAGTTCAGTGGGGCGTGTATCAGATTTGGTGTTGGTAGGGCAAAATTAAGGCATATGACCGATTTTTGACCTTTGGTGACCCATTTAAGCTGACCCTGTCTATGATGGATGGTATCTGAACATTCCAGTCCATTTATACCTATTCCAGCAGTACTTGTATCAAAATTTGTGTCGCTAGGACAAAATCCACGTTTATGACCAAATATTGACCTTTGGTGACCCCGCACAGGTCGCACCAGTCATTTTTCAAGATGTCTACCGATCTCTATCATTTCCTATGGTCATGAGCAACGTTCCCTGAGAAAATGGCGCTTGTATCACGATTTGCAGCTTTCGGTCATTTTTTGGCTCCTGGAAGCCCTACTATGCCTCATATTTCTGAAAGAATATGTGTGTCTTCATTTTATGGTTGTGGCAATAATGGAATATATGTACATGGTCCCAGATGAAGCTAAAACAATTCCAATTAAGACCTCATTTTAAAACGCTACTCCGCCGATATTTTCCAACCGATTTGGACGTTAGATGGCTTGTTGGAAATTTGACGAACTGCTGTTCAAGCCTCGGTTTAGTATGTCTTCCAGAACCACTCGAAAGCGCTCTTTCGGAAAATGTATTCCGGAGATACAATTTTGAAAAAAACGTATTAACCCCAGAATTTTGGCCGAAACGGTTCTGATTCCAACCAAATGGAGTAGCGTTTCCGCCGAACCCGTTTTGGGATTCGGTGTGGCAAAGGGTTGGATGTGGTTTGGTTGAGTCAAGCTAGGACGTCCAGCTGAAATCCAGAAAGCTCTTATTCTGGAGTAGATAAGGTTTCAATTGTACATACTATTCATGCTCACGATAATTGACGACAGTAAGTCAAGGTTGGTTTTCTAGGAATTACATTTTACTAGTGTCAGTGTCATGGGGGATTTTGAATTTTTTCAGTGTGATGCATTTGCTTACTAAAATTTCAATGTATAATTCTGTTTGTGATAGCTTATTCTCATTCTTGGTCAAAATAATTTATTTTTGGTAAAAAAACTCAAAAAAAGCAAATATAAAGGAAAACCACATTTTACACTTTTACACGATTTGAGGTTAAAAATATAATTTTTAAGGTCACTTTAAATGAAGACTTTAAAAATCTAGAATTCCGAAAATCAGAACTCTCAGAACCTACCCATATACATACAGGTCAGACTCGTTCGTCAGCGCAACAGCGGGTTCGCAGTTCCTGCTTCCGCTGCCAGCGTAATGGGCTTATCCGTGGTACACCGTGTATGGGTAGGTTCTGAGAGTATAAGCCTGCTCGTCATGTGAGGAGCATAGCAAGGAGAAGCTATACTCAAATAAAAGGTCGTACCGTTTTTTTGGCATAGACTTTTTCCATGGAGAAATAAGAAGAAGTGGTGTTAATCGAGTATCGTTCAATATTTCGGAAAACCATTATCAGCTCTTGTTTATAATTTTTTGGAAAATTTTATGCACCCTTCTTTTTTCTAAAACATTGTTTGGTAAAAATGTTTTCATATAAAGACAATTTTCTGCACCATTGCTCTGCATTACCTGGCACGGGCCGAGAGAAGAACATACGACCTTCTACTCTCGCGCCAGAAGCGGCCACTGAGAGAAATAAGAATGTGTGTTCTTGGAACGTTTATGAATGTCTTATACAAACAATACTCTCGCAATTATACCGCGATACCCGTCTTCCAGCATAGATACGGTGCTGCCACTGCAGTCTACTTAACACAACCCCATTAATAATGGAAAATATATAAACGTTCAATAAGAAATGAACTTTTGCAACAAGGCTTTTATACCAGTAAAGTAGGTTAGATTGAGTAAGGTAAGTCAACAATTCCATTTTTATTGCAAACGTCTATTTTCCTATTGCAAAAGTCTTCATTTTCATTGCAAAAGTCCATTTCTCATTTCATCGAAAAATACCTCCCAATAATAATAAGCGCACAGTTACTCAAATAATCCAATCAGTGAAAGTTTCCATTCCGCTAAAGTTGCTGGACGCTAACAACATCGACAACAGTTCACGCCTGAAATAATGTCAGCAAATTGTAACCGAAATAGTCCATAATCATTAACTATCATCACTGTATTTCTTTATTGCATCGGAAACCAGATCTAGTACATTCTCTAAATTATCTACTTTTTTAATTCCAAGCCCATCGCCCTTCAATTCTGCACGACGCTTTTCGTCAGCTTGCTGCAAAAGTACCAATAACATAATAGGAATGAGGATACCCAGAGCCCCCACCGCAATAATCGGCGGACCCAATGAGTAAATTCCCAAAGCAATGCTCAAAACAGAAACAGACAATATAAATAATAAAACCATTTTAGTTGAAAATGTCAGACCATTAAAACCTGTAACAAAGGCCGTGAAACCCTCCCGAGTTCCGTTGAGAAATAATGCCGGGGTAAGAACTACGCTCGTAGCCGCCAATTCTTCGAGTATGTGGGTAAGTGCTGGGGTCAGAACTTCGGAAGATGCTTGAACAGCTGCTGCTGTGTCCGTTTCGGCAATATCCGTGCTTTCCAGAAGAAAATCATAGTCGGCCGCCGGTGACGAAAGCTTGCTTGTTGTAGAACGTATTTTGGGAGCAATCGTTGTCGGAACATGACGCGGAGTTGTGGGTTCTGGTTTCAAAGGCTGCTTCAGAATTGCTACACTCGTCAATGACTCCTCGAGCTCATTGTCAGTATCCGTATCAGGTTGCGAGGGTTGGATAAAGTAATTATGACTATTTTGGAAGTAGGAAGGTAACGGAAACGGCGTAGTTGTTGTTTTGAGATGATTGTAAAGATTCATGGCCTGCTTGAGCTTCTCCCGCTGCTTTTGTTTTTTCCGTAATTTCTTCATGTATTGTTGGAAATAAAGAATGCTTTGACTCACATCTGGGGAAATAGAAGAATGTTTATGAACCTCAGGCAGGTTCACAATTGGAATCATGTAATTAGTGGGATAAGTCGTTCGTGCTGGGGGCGGTGTAGGGTACGGCGATGGTGTCGTTCGCGGCGTCACCGGAATTGTAGGAACTTGACCTTGATGGTAATTCTTGTTTAATAATTTCAAAATGGAATCTGCAATCTGCTCTGCAGTGACCGTGACCGCTGGCGAACCAGTGGTTGTCCTATGTAGTTGTCCAGTTTGGGTGGCATGGGTCAATAGAAACTCAGGAATATTACCGAAGAGTGGGGAATCTGTCGTTGCTGGGTAGCCATTATTGATTCGGTTACCTTCAACCCGAATTACCTTTCGAATTGTGGCGTCCTGTGGTTGCGGAAGCGGTGAAGTTGTTGGTCTCTGTTCATGGAAGTATTTCGTGGTTGAATTTCGGTCAAAGGCTTTGATGTACTCAATAGGATCCAGAACGTTTTCAACTTCTCCAATCCCGAATATTTCGTCCATGTCATCCAAAATACTCCGTTTACTTCGTGAGGGATGGTTATGCTCCTCTTGGGTTGTTTGATTCTGAGTCAATTTTTCTCTTAGTTTCCTGAGCATGTATTTAAGACGGTCCAAAGTTTCTTCGGGCTCGGTCTGTAACCTTCCATAGCTAAGGTGGACGAGTGAGGTTAGGCTGGTTTTTAAGTCGGATTGACTTTCATCAAGGCCTTCGGAGTAGTTCCACAGGTCCTCAAGTTCATTCAAAACTTCTGCTTGAAATGGAGAAGGCCCTGGAAGAATGGTGGTTTGTTCCACCGTGCTGGAATCTGGACTTCTGGCTTCACTTCCTAAACTTCGTGGAAGGTCTTCATCAATTATTGTTGTTGCTTCCGGCTCTGGTTCTGTTGATTCGTAGTAATACAACGAATCTGAAAATATCAATTACTTCGGATTATTTCTAGCGTTGCTTTAATATTAAAATTAAAAATTTCAGGTTTTAAGGCTGTTTACATATTTCAATTCTGGTCAATTTTACCAATGCAATTTTAGGTTATGGACACTCGACATTGAACGCGTTCACTATTAGCTCCGAAATACGCAATATTGTTACACGAAGCTACTATACTACTACACTGAAATACTACAATTACATTATGAAATTACATTACGGAAGCCCAAGTTAGTAATGAGTGCTTGAGAACTCTGAATAACTATGTACGTAAATGAACTATTTACCAGTAGTTCACATTGTGCCCAACCCTTTTGTGATTTAAAAAAATAATCTCCTTGCCAAACCAATGAATTTTTGCAGCTCGTGGTTTCATTCTATGTACGTATAAAACTTGTAGCAATCCAGCGCCGCTTTGTACGTGTAATATAAGTAATTGCTCATCATCGGAGCTAACAACGAACACGCTCAACTGGTTTATTTAGACACACAGCAAATACGCTTAACGCTTAATACTAGGCGTAATAAACTTACCAGTAGTTGTCGGAAGTGCGGATGCAATGCAATTCGGAATTTTGGAAAAGGTGCAGCAGTATAGAACTATTAAACCCACAAATCGGAGCTTCATTATTGAATGACTGTTTAATATTGAAATTGTTGTTAGGATCGTATGATATATAAATTAATTTCAGTTATCGCAAATCCGCTCTATCAAGAATTTGCACTTCCTTCGGATCTACACTCGAAGTCCGCGAGATGTTAACTTCGGTCCATTCCATTTCCAACTGTTGTAGCTTGACAGAAGAGGTGTATCTTCCTTAACTTTTTGTTCCATGGTAGCATCCTTTTATTTAGCTGTATTTTACAATTGTGTAAAAAAATCTAACTGCCTTCTCATCAGGGTGAACGTATGAAAAGAAAGGTGAGAAAACTATAACAATCATGTAAAAAATCAGCAAGATGATGTACGGAATCTCAGAAGAAAAGGGATATTGTTGGTAAAGAAAAAAACCGGATCAGTTTACTTGAAAACTCGGCATGGGCTAACAGAGCAGAAGAGGGAAATGTTCATGGAAGACTCGGCGTAAACCATGAATTGTGCAATGATAATAGAAATAACAATCCAGCTGAGGAACAATCCCTAACACTTCTTACGGATAGGGCATTGCACCTTGAATCTCTTTTATGCGTTTTTTTTGAGTTGCAAAAACATGATCTTCCTTTCCATTCAGGTGCTTGATGCTTGATATGATATACCGCGAAGATAAATATACTGCCGAGGCTAAAGATAAACGGCTGCGTTACGTACGCATCAGGCAGCAGCATGAGGATCATTGCATCTTAGGTAAGGGGTATTATAACTCCTACGCTTGTCTAACCCGTAATCCTGTGAAGGTGAATGAATTTGGTCAATTCAGCGTGAAGTGTATAGGGATTACTCGTATATGTCAGTCGGATTTATGTATTTCTATTGCAGGCTGCCCTTTACGTTCTAACAATAAGGTTTAGGTGCATAAGTAAAAGTACGTAGTTTATTGCAATTGGCAAAAATTCTGTTAAATCTTGTGACTTTTTTAAGCTACGCTTAACAATATTATGATGATTCACTTTTGAACAACGCAGCGGAGGGTCAGTCGTCAGTGGAATGAAGGTATATCCGTTACCTAGTTGGATTTTCATAATGCCCGTGCCAAACTCTACCAAATGCAATACATATAAATAGCTATCGTACCTACCTCCATTAAAATTAATGCATTGATGCATTGACCGAAATAGAATTCGGGCAGTGGGACTCATTTTCGTTGAATGACGATCATCATGAACGCTTTTTTTTGATAGAACTAATCTTCTAAATCATAAATACGGTATATTTAATCTCGCTAATGTAGGCCAGTCTATTTAATGACAGCGCTTGCTGACGTACTATGTTAATTTGTAAACCATTTATTTAAAAAACAAATAACTAAGTGGATTTAAAAACTTGTAATAAATTATTTACCAATACAATAGTCAACGAAATAAATACCTTAACACACCGGCCTCAGTTACATAATAACGTATACATATTTTATCGAATAACCTTGTAACCCGAGACTAAAAATTAGTAAATTAGTAGAAATTGTGCAGAGAGCATAGTAATTGCAATATATAAAATTCGAGCATTCCATGCAAATCTATTGTGAATTCTATATTTATACGTTTTAGTTTACAAGTTCTTGGGTGAGTATAAAGTGAAAAATTAATTAAATAGTTACACGGGTTAGTTTAGACAAGTCCCAAGTCCCATCACGTCAAATAGAAAACGTCTGGTAGTTGTACATCTTCAGTAAGTAATTAACAGGTTCTTCTCGGTCAAGAGCTTTTTAGTTCATGTTTGCGTTTACCTGTGTCGGTTATACGGTTTGAATTTGAATAAGATTTAGAAGAACAAATTATAATTTAATGTGTCAATTAAAACAGTTAAAGTCCTGTAAAAATACAAAAAAACAAAAACAAAGTCGACAATTTCAAGACGCTGTTTTTATTTAATTTTTTCTTTTTCTGAACTATTGTCCGGAATTGTGTTTGTGAAAAGTCTTTGAAGAATCTGTGTAAAGGGCGTAGAGAAAGTTACCACAGTTGGAGTTGGATCTACCGGTGGTTTGACCTCAGGCGTCACTCCGTCTTTTTTAACAATTTTTGAATAGTCCTTCTCACCCGCATATATAATTTTGGATATCTCGTAAGGTGTCATGTACAATCTCTGGGTCTTGTCGTACGTCACCTCGTCCACATCCCGCTTTCTCCGCCCAACGGAAACTGCCCCAGCTCCAAGCAATGTAAGAAGCAGTGGCGAAGTGGCCATGAAACTAAGGAGGGTGAGCCCAATTCTTGGAAGTATTTGGCTTCGAACGAAATCAATGAAAGGAAGGTTGGTTAGGGACAATGGAAATGCCTGGATTAGTGGCCCAGGATTTCGGAGATAAACTGTAGTAGAAGCTGGAGTCGTGGTAGTCGGCGTGGTAAGGCTAAGCAAGGGATTTCGCGTTACTTTCAAGGGATACGGATAAGGTTTCTTGGTAATTCGGGTAAACGGTGTTTTCCGGGTGACAGTTCTGGGCGTGGTTGGTGGGGTGGGAGGAGGGTTGATTGGCCATTGATAGGGTTTTTTGGTGAATCTGTTCCCGTAATCTTCCGTGGTTTTGATTTCGGAGCTTGTCACTAGTTGAAACGTATTATGTGTATCGTCGGATGAAATTTTGGTAGCTACAACTTCTTCCAATGGCGGCTTGACGAATTTATTGGGTTTGGTACCCTTTGGCTTAAATCTGTTGTAAACATTGGGCTTCTTGCGCCTCAAACCCATCAAAGAAGTATTTATTTTTGTAGTTCTTGGAGTCTCGGTGGTCGGGCTGGCGGAGGTAGTAGGAGCTGTTATAATGGAAGAAGTGAACGGTTTGAGCGTTGTACTGATTGTATTTTGTTGTTGTTGCTGTTGGAAAGCCAGCATTCCCGATACGGTGTAATCGGACGGCATCTTCTGCACGGTACCTTTGAACCCATTGGTATTATGATTATGATTGCTCATGTGCTGATGCGACGATGGAATTCCACCATTAACGGCGCTCCAAGTTGTCAGTCCTTTCGGAGTTGTAGTGGAACGGGTGACACCTTCATCGAACCACGAAGCAGGATTTGGTCCGATCAACGTAAGCGTTGTTAGGGTTTTTGACTCTGACGTCGGTTTAGAAAGTGCTTCGGCATGTGGCTCATCGCCTGAAGGCTCATCTGCCGGCGTATCTTGCTCCACATCTTCTAAGTCAAAGTCGGATTGTTCCTGGTCCGCTTGTTGCTGTGCATCGGCATTATCGGTTTCCGGGTTATCTCCGTTTCCTTCAATGTAAATGTCCTTTTCTGAGGAATTCTCGAGTGATTCATCTCCGTCATCGATGAGATGGGTTGCCATTGCAGTGAGAGACTGGACGAGAGGCCCTCCGTCGCTGGCTTCAAATTCTGCATCATCAAGCGGTTCTTGTTTGGAGTTTCCGCCATCCAATTTGTTTAAGCGTCGGTTATGGCGCTGTCGGTTAGGTGGGAAAAAGTCAATGGTCCGTCCGCTCGTCAAGTCGTCCGTCTTTGTTCTGTTGAGAGTCAAATAGATTCAAGCTTGTTAGTTGGCAACAATTTTTAAATATAGCTACCGCTGCACTTTGGAACAAAATTATCAATTCATATACCAAATACATAAATGTTTATTCCATGAACACTACCTATTTCATTATATTAAGAACAATCCCAACTCATAGTTTCAATATTACCCCCACTTCCACCAAATTCTACCCTTCACCAAAACAAATTACAATTTTTTAACCTAACATATTTTGGCATATATTTATACAGTCAATACTTCATTATATCTGTTTCATTTTGGTTTCATTTCATGTACAGAACTGACTATCAAGATACTCTTGAATTTGAAAAACAAAGCCAGGGTTATACAGTAAATTAGGATCATTTGGTGACAGAATCAGGATTATGAGGATTAGAGAATTTTTGGAGTCCATTTCCGAGGATCACCGGAAACCAGAGAGGCAGAACTGCGGCTGAAGCATAAGCCGTCTCAGCTTCACGAATATTCGCCGCCAGTCGTCTCCTTAAGGCCTGTCGTCGCGCTCTCTCCACATCATCATTAATGTTGCCCAGAACGACAGGGTGCTGGGCCTGATTAGGCTGCTGCTGATTGTTCCTACTCGGCACCATTATGGTCAGCCTCACGGCCTGATCCGAAGCCGACGGGGGAATTCCATCAAGTGTGGACGGGGTAATTAAGCTCTGCGGCCGTGAGAGTGATGAAGACAAATAGTACGGAGATGGACTCTTATTGAGATGAAGATTGAGATGGTGGTGTTGGAGCAGAGGGTCTCTCATCGTCACACCTGAGCCACTCGGTCTTGGTCTTATTTGGCCTGCCGAGCTGAGGACAGGTGTTGGAAGATCTGAATGAGAAGTAGGCTCTGTTGTTGTTGTGTACGGAGCTGTTGTCGTGGTCGAGATGTTCCATTCATTAGAGAGGACGTTTTTGAGGAAGTTCTTGAGTAACGGGACGTCTTGGGGCTCTCCATTCAGAAACTGCCTATTGTTGTCCGTCATTACTGATGCTCCGGACTCAGGACTGGGACTCGGCAAAGTAGGTGAGGATGACTCGGTAATCACTTCAACTCTGATCCACTTCTCTCGACTACTGGCATCTGGTGCGGAGGCTTGGCCCACGTCCATTGACGCCTTCATTCCTCTTGTCCCAGATCCTATTTTGGGCCCAGCTCCTACTTTCCACTCAATGGGTAATTGAGGAACTAATTGATCTCCAACTAATTCTCCCGTCACACTACCTCCTTTGTCATTTTTGGGAGCAAAGCCTGACGTCGATGTCTTATTGGTCATTGAGGGTAGCAAATCGAGACTTCGACGCTTCCGCCCAGTTGCCATAATGGGTACCCAGTAGGGCCATGTGGCAGCGGCTCCGGCCGCCAGGGTGGGCAGGGCGCTGTACCCTAGCGCTGTCATGAGCTTCCGTACGCGCTGTTTGACCTGTTCTTTGTTACCAGAGGCTAAGAGCTGGACAGGGCGTCGTTTGTTACTGGTCGGCCTGGATTTGGGTCGAGTTGTCGTCAGACCCGTCCCTTTGCTCTTCGTTTCACTGGCATTTTTGGTGGTTGATGAAGGGAGTGAAAAATCGAATGCACCGCTACTCAGAATCTGCTCGTAGAGCGGTCTCGGGTCAACGGGTTCCGTCGAAGAGACGTTTGTCTTGCTCAACTGATTCTCCTTCTGCGGAAGCCCAAATCTTTTATTGAAATTGAAATTAGGTGGTCGTAAAAAGCTTGGCTCCCCAGACTCATTCTCATCCGAACCAAATTCATAGTCATCCTCGTAGGAATTGGCCGGATTTTTATTACGGAATTTATTATTGGATCCATGTGGAGGAGTGAGTTCAGCCGCGGATGGGCCCACCTTAGGTTTCGGCGGAGGTTCCTGCTTGAGAATCCAACTTAGATGAGCAAATTCCGGTGGTAACAAAGAAGATGATTCCGCACTGGTTTGGGTAGTGGATCTGATTGTGTTTATGCTGGAAGGTGTCGAAGTTGAACTTCCGGAACCCATGAACGTTTCCCTCTCCGCTTTAATTAAATACGAAAAGAGTTCAGCGGCCTCATGATCAAGACCCTCTGGGTCGTCATCTTCATGAATTATAGGGTTCGCATAATTTACTGGTCCTTGACTTGCTTCACTCCCTATTTTCTGAACCGTCGTAAAAGAATTAGCATGAGAGGATGGGAGGAGGTCCAGGATATTAACCCGATCCTTGGATGGACTTGGTGTTGTTGTGGACGGTGTAATCGCTACATACGGATTTCCGTGACTCGACGTGACTTCGATGAACGGTTTATATCTCTGTGGACGAGATTGGGAATTTATGACGCGATCCATATCTGCCTCAATGCTTTCTTCAATTTCCTCCTCGGTTTGACCCGGAATGCCCATCTTATTGAAGAATAGAACGTGGGCCGGAGAGACGGGTTGCGGGGTGGGGTCAGGGACCAGGTCATGTTTCGTGATGATCCCTCCTGGCTTGTAGTTGTTCAAACTGTACACAACGGGCGGTCGCAATGGGAGAACGTAGTCCTCGTTACCTTCCTCCTCCGCCGCTGCTTCCACGATCGGTTGCCCTTCTGTCATAACTTTCGTGATATTGGCCACGCTAGGCGTGTCAGCGGAATTAAAGTTGAGGACAAAAATGTTAATCACATTTGTTTTTGTCGTGGCATTGATGCTCGTTGGAGCCGAACCATTGGCTACCAAGTGATGGAGAGCTTGATGAAATTGCAAGTTTGGATGGTTGAGGTTGAGAAACCCATTTCCAGTCAATGGAAACCCATCCGGTGTGGAAGATGTGGTTAGATGAGGACTGAGTCCTGCCATGGGACTACCACCACTTGGAATCAGCAGGTCTTCCACGTCTTCTTGCGGTATGCAGTTGGAACAGGCGGCTGCCGGTGGCGAAGAAGAATAGTGATAATCAAAATGGCTATTTCGATTGTGAGCCATATTTTGCGGTGTGTGGAGGGCGGAAGCAACTTTGGTGACAGCATTCTTGAGTTTTGGATTCGACATTGCGGACTGGAGTAGTTGCTGAATTTGCTGGCTTTTGAGGAACATGATTTTCTGCTTTTCTTCATTTCTTACCGATGAGTTCGATTTGGCTCCCGGAGTGATGACAATGTTGACGACCTGTGCTCCGTCCTTGGTGTGGCTGAGTCCACCGGATGACTCACCGGACCGGAGTAGGAGTGACATGAGTTTCTTGAGGTCAGCGGCTGTTTGCTGTGGGTCAGTAACACCTGAAGAACCTCTTCGCGTCTCCGTGCTATTTGGAGATGATGAGGTATTTTCATGATTTTTTGTCTCCATCAGCTTCTCCAAAGTGAGTATCAAGTCGTGCAGCACGACTTGACTCTTCCCGTTATTTAAACTGCTATTATGAGCACTGAGGCCGGCTGTGGGAGACCCACTATAATTTAGTCGAATTTTTTCGTTGTGGTTATGGTCATCAAGGAGTTGTCTTGAGGTTTCTGACCAGGTGCTGAATGGTAGTGAATTGATGTCTGGGCTACTGTTCCTAGAATGATTGCTCATATGCCCATTGTCACTATTATTCGGAGTGTCCACACGGCGATTAGTCTTTTTGTGCTGCCGGCGACTCTCGTCCTCTTCGGGATCATCTTCTTCGTCATGGCTGGGCTGTTTCTCGGGTTGTTTGGCGGCTTCATTAGAGAACAGGGATAAGAAGTGCAAGAGTTGGTCAGCATTGACCTGGGTATTATTTGGATTGAGTTTCCAGGATGCATTCATTCGATGAATACTATTGGAGTTGAGCCGGTATCCCGTTACACCGGCTTCGGAGTAAGAATCCGGAGACTGATGGCTGCCCCGTGTCTGACCACCACTGTAACTCCCGATTACGTCCACATCGGAGAGTACAACGGAGAAAGAGCGGAGTTCTGTCGGCGTGATTTTCCGGTCCTGGCGACCCCATCCGTTGCTCAAATGTGTTTGGAAATAGGAAGGGAGGGGTTTAGGCAAGGTTTTACTATTGGCCTGGCTAAATGTATTGGAATTGGAACTACCAGAAATACTGCTACCCTGTAAGGCTATTGACAAACTACCGTCACGCCGAATGTTGTACCTGCTGTTTTCATTTCCACCGGTTTTGGCTGATGAGGGCAAGCGAGCCGAACCTTGCCAAACGCCTTCGGCGGCTCTGGGTCGAGTTTGTTCTGATTCCTCGGCTGATATAGAAATTCTAGGACTAGGATGGACTTCCCGGACGAGAAGCCGTGCGGATTCACCGGAACTAACTGTGTATAATTATATTTATATAGGAATTAAATTCAACTAAAGTTAGAAATCCTCCTCCAGTAGATTTTGGGTACCATTGTCGTGTACAGGCCCTCGCATTTTGAAAGTCTTATATAGCCTTTGTTAGACTAAGTACCAGAAAGCCGGAATTGATTCGTTTTATTTGGTTACGTTAGGCGATTTTTATAGCCTTAGCTGACTTTCTGGAACCTAACCAAATAAAGCCTAAACACTTTCAAAACGCGGCGGCTACATACGACAATGGTTCCCATCCATTCCAGCATTATTTAATACTGTTGTGACAGGAAGGTCTGACTTAACATTTAACATTAGAATTTAAATTCTTTGTACCTATTTATGTACTAAAAGATATAGTACCTAATGTAGTTTATTTGTATTTTCCCAGCACAAATATAAAATTAAAAAAATTTAGGACTTTGGAACTACGGAAATAAAACGCCAACATGAAATTTTACAACAGAAATTTAATTTTTCAAGTGTGAATCCGTTTCTCTTTAGATATAATTGAATAAAAAAAAATCGGATTACAGTTTCAATACGCAAATTTCAATGCTCCCATCATGTTATAGAATCAAGGAAGGTAAAAACCGGGTTAGCGGTCTTAGTTTAAAGTTCAGTTCTTATTCTTTGTGTTCATATTAAAAATAATAAAATGAAAAATACTACTGCAATTTGTCATTCAAAAAATTAAAACTAATCAACTCCGGCATTCTGACACTTAATCTAATAAAGCACCAGTCGTACATTTTTTGCAGTTATTTACCTACCATCATTTCAAGGTTATTTTGTGTGAATAAACGGTTAACATAATGCTTTCCTATTGATAATTGAACCCTCAAGATTTACGCTATTAAATACTTAGATACCGGGAAATGCAATTTAGTGTCACATTACTCCGGTACGTATAGAAAAAATACCAGAAGGCAAATTATGGAATGGAGAAAGTAACGACGTACTTACCACTGTTGCTGCTCGTTGGTTTGGCTGTACTCAAACTCACAAATGAAGTTATCGTGACGCCATAAAGACACAAACTAAGAAATAAGCACTTGTTTCCGAATAATGCCAACATCATAATTCAATTCACCGTCACTCGTAGGCCCTTATTTTGTCCAAAGTCAAATTCCAACGTTCCAAGTAAACGTCAATGCAAACAAGGTGCACACAAAATTTTATGCCCTTGCAAGTCTGTTTAAATAAATCTGGAATCACATAATCAGAAAATTTGTGGATGCATAATTTTCAGTTCTTATAGAATTATTTACTTTGGTGTGGGACACTATTGTACAGCACGGCGTAGAACCTAATAATAAAATATTTGAGGATGAATGTCGTATTTGGTGGATGTGCAATCACCAACTAGTGGGCAGCCACGTCAAATCCCAACCACTTATATAACTTTTTTTCAGTGAAGTGAAGAATTCGTCATTATCCTCATCTCTGATAAGATAACGGTCTAAGTGCAGATTTTCTTTACCCTTTCTGGGCCAAAAATAAAAAGTACAGGTACAGGACGGAGGGACTATCTTATGCCAGGGACGCTTAATCTTGTAGCATGTGTTACCCAAAAAAAGTTTTTTTTTATCTCACCTGCCTTTGGATTGGGATTGGGAGTGCGAATTGAGATTCAGATACTCGTAGTATGGTAAAGCATTTGGCATTCCGAAGGTATTAGTCCCTTCCCGGCGACAAACTCATCTTCATCTTCACCCATGCATCTCCCATAAGAGTGGAACTAATTCCGAATAGAATTAGAGAGAATAGTCAACTCATCTCAAGATTGATGGGGTAATAAGAAAATCTGATTTAGATGGATGTTCAATTGATGCGGTGAGGAAGACAAGTGTGTGTTCTGATTACTGATTACTGGTGGGTGAATACTGTACTGACATTAATAATATCGTTTAATTTGACAAAGCTGAGGTTCGTTGTGATTGTAATGTCTGACAAGTCGGAGAGTCGTGATCGAACTAGCCGTATTGGATATTCAAATGCAATGCTTTATTCCGATACAAAATTAGCCTGTGTCATAAGTTGTATACTTCTGATAACATGTTCCTCGTGTGCTTTGTTAATATGTAAATGTAAATGGAGCATTCGGTTCGGAATGTGCACGCGTGGTCTATGGCCCAATAAAATACTTTTGATTCTGATAAATCGTCTTTCAATAATACTCATGATCATGATCATAAGTGACAGGATAATTCTGCTCGTAGACTTTAAGTGGCCGAGTTAGGTCAATTCGGAGCAGTATTAAACAATTTAATTACTACTTAATGCGAGGACTCCACATTGGTCGCGTGTGTGACTTTGGAATTAAATATATGCAAAGTTTAATTATTTCAGGTCATGTAAAGGCATTTATACTTTTATTCATTTCACTACCACTCACGCATAGACTATGACTATGCATGCTTGAATACCGTATATGTTCGGCGGAATCTGACTTTAAATGATCAGATTTTTCGTCTGTTTTGAAGTTCCGTAAATAGCTAACTTCTTCATAGGTTCAATTCTGGAATGGATTCCGGTTTCGTTGACACACACTACATAAATTGAATACCGATATGTATTCACATCTTAAATATTAACAGTTTAATTTAATTTATTTGATTCATGTTTATTACTGTATTCGTTCAATTTACAACATTTTCATGCTCACAATAAAAATACTCGTTTTGCGAATCATGTGCTGTGCTGATCTGACATTAGTTGATATACGTATACCGCACCCGTGCAATACATACTGTGAATAGCATATACAAATATCTAGTTTATGTAAAAATAAAACATAAAGTTGATATACAGCATTCTGATGTATTAAGTCCTTGGGGTTTGCCGTTCATATTCAGTACCTAACAAAACCTTAACCCCGCGGGTCTTTTCATCCCAATTTTTTTCTCTGGGTGATACCCAACCCTCCCACCCACTTTATTTCACATTTGGGGAAATACTGTATTATTTT